>CM076572.1:555348540-555650684 GCA_034641835.2 Pinus albicaulis
GAATACTGAGCTCAAATGCATTGTTCCCTACAGCCTTGGTGATGGTGTACGGCCCGTATCGGAGCGGGCGAAGCTTGCGGTGGGGTCCAGTGAGGCGCTCCTTCTGCAAATGTAGCCATGCTTTGTCACCCACCTGGAAGTTGTGTGGCACCCGGTGTTGATCATGGCGTTGCTTGTACTTGGCATTGGCTCTGTCCAATATATCATGAACCTGTTGGCGGATGTGTTGAATGCGCTCGATGAAGCTACTTGCTTTGTCAACTTCAGACTGGACATGAGCTGAATTGGCCTAAGCAGCTGCAAATGGCATGGCTACGTCAATGGGACATAGTGGCTGGAATCCCAAGCCCACCTGAAAGGGGCTATGGCCGATTGAACTGTGGAGAGCCCGATTATAACTATGTTGTACATAGGGGAGGCTCTTGTCCCATGTGCATGGATGCTTTGAATTGTACATGCGCAGAATGTGTACAATCATTCTGTTGACGACCTCTGTCTGGCCATCTGTTTGGGGATGGAAAGCTGTGGACTTGGTGAGCTTGTTATCCAACATCGACCAGAGGCTGGACCAAAATGTGCTGAGGAACCTGCTATCCCGATCTGATATGATAGACTGTGGGATCCCAAAGTGCACCCACACTCGTTCAAAGAAGAGTTTAGCAGTGGCTTCTGCTGTGATATTCTTCTTGCAGGCTGCCATAATGGCCATCTTCGAGAATCTATCGACGACCACAAAAACACAGTCATTTCCCTGCTTAGTAGAAGGCAGGCCCGACATGTAATCCATGGATATGGATTCCCAAGGTCGACTAGGGGTAGGTAGAGGAGTATATAGGCCTTGCTTCTTGATGGTCGATTTGGCAATGGCACAAGCAGTGCAGGATCTGATGTGCTTCTCGACATCCTTTCGAAGGTTCGGCCAATAGAAATACTTCTGCAGGATTGCTACTATTTTCTTGACCCCGAAATGCCCAGCGACTCGACTATAGTGTGCTTCCCATATCATCTTGGCACGCTCGCTTGAAGGAACACAAAGGTGTCCCATGTGACATAAAAGTGCATCTTGGAGGTGAAAATTTGGAACTTGCGTACCCCCCAGGAGTGCCTTGTAAGTTTGGCCGAATTCTAGGTCACTCTCATAGAGAAGCGGCCAATCAGAAGTCTCGTTCCCACAAGCGTTGAGTACAGTGGTGAGCGCCACGATCGGTGGTCGGCTGAGGCAGTCTGCAGCATGATTGGTGCTACCCTTCTTATACTTGATGTTCAAATGAAACTGTTGCAGATATGTAGACCACTTCTGATGGCGATCATTCTGCAACTTCCCTTGTGTCTGTATGAACTGCAGGGGCCTGTGGTCTGTGTGGATGATTGTTTCCTTCCCCAAAATGTAATGCTTCCATTGTCGACAAACTTGCACAATGGAGTACATTTCTTTGTCATATGTGGGGTACTTGCGAACTGTGTCAGACAATGTCTCACTGTGAAATGCCACTGGATGTCCCTGTTGAGTAAGAACTGCCCCAATAGCATAGTCAGAGGCATCTGTCTCGATCTCAAATGGCTATTGCAAGTCTGGTAAAGTGAGCACTAGGGCAGAACAGAGGCGGTTTTTCAGTTCTGTGAACGCCTTCTGTTGAGGTTCCGACCAAAAAAAATTTTCTCTCGCTCCTCCCTTGGTGACTTGACTCAAGGGCCAAGTGATATGAGAGAATCCCAACACGAACCTTCGATAGAAATTAGCAAGACCCAGAAAGCTGCGAAGCTCTGTTATAGTGGTTGGGGCTGGCCAATCCTGAATGACTTGGATCTTGGCTGGATCCACATGCACCCCCCTTTCATCAATAATGTATCCCAGATATTGAACTGGGTCATGCCAAAAGTGCACTTCTCCAAATTGGCACACAACTTGTGTTGCCGCAGTGTTTGGAGGACTTGTCGGATGTGGTGAAGGTGCTCTTCCCAAGTCTGGCTGAAGATCAGAATGTCATCCAAGTACACCACTACAAATGAGTTGGTGAATGGCCGCAAGATGTCATACATCATCCTCATGAAGGTGGCGGGAGCATTCGTCAACCCGAAAGACATGACCAGCCATTCGGAAAGGCCTTCCTTGGCTTTGAAGGAAGTCTTCCACACATCGGAGGGTTCAATTGGTACCTGGTGATACCCAGACTTCAGGTCGATCTTGCTGAAATATTTTGCACCTTTGAGTTGGTCCAGAAGGTCATCAATCCGTGGGATTGGGTACCTATTCCGAACAGTGATCTTGTTCAGCGCCCGATAGTCAATACAGAGTCTCCACGTCCCATCCTTCTTCTGTACCAACACGATCGGGCTCCCACAGGGCGATGAACTTGGTCTAATGTGACCTTTCTGCAACAGCTCCTGAATCTGCCTCTTGATTTCATCATTCTCCAGAACAGAGCGCCAATAGATCGGTCCATTAGGTAGCGGCGCACCGGGGGTCAGATCAATCGGGTGCTTGACCTGACAGTGTAGAGGAACCCCTGTGGGTGAGGTGAATATGTCCCCGTGCTCCTCCACAACCTTATCCATTTGTTGTTGTTGTGCAGAGGAGCCCTGTCTGGAGGTCGTGGCCACAGTCTTCTTCTTGCCCTGGGGGCGGATCATCAGGAAAACGAATTTCCTGGTTTGGGAAATGAGCTTACTGCATTGTTTTGCAGTAACCAAAGAGATAGCAGCAGGAGGTGGTACCTCTGGTATTCTGTACAACTTATTTCCCAAAGTAACAATAACAGCACGAGGCCGAGACTCATACACAGCATGACGCTTCCACAAGTATGGTTGTCCTAATAATACATCAGAAACATCAATAGGAGCAGCGTCACATAATACCTCATCCGTGAAGGGCTTGATGCTATAGGGAAGGCGGCACTGCTGGCTGACGCGGAGATCTCGTCCTTGGTGAAGCCACCCGATGGTGTATGGATGTGAGTGAGCTGTGGTCGGCAAGCCCAACCGCTTCACGGCGTCTGCTGAAATGAGGTTCTTTTGGCTCCCATTGTCGACAATGAACTGTACAGGGGAGCCCTTTACCCACATCTGGGAGTGGAAGAGACGTTCCTCCTCCTCTGGGTCTTCCGGTTCCTCCTTCTGGACCTTTGCAGTGGCAACAGTGGCGTTGGGCTCCGCATCAATAATCTGTTTCCCTTTTTCATTCCCCTTTTCAGGTTCTGATTCGGAGTCGGAGCATGCATCTGACTCAGAAGCCCTCATCTCGGCCACTAGCGACTGCTTGGCCCGACACTCACTTGTGTTGTGAGTTGAGCTCTTATGGAACTCACACCACTTTCCCGTGTCCTTCTTTGGCTTTGCGGTGTTGTTCTTTTCTTGTGGCTTCAATGAGTTGTCTTTAGCCGCCATGCCTTGGCTCAGTCCTTTGTTCTGCAGTTTGGAAGCACCTTTCCCTTGCTTTTGATTCGCAGATCCAAAGTCTCGCTTCTTCTGCTTGAATTTCTGCTCAATCTTGGCAGCATACCGGTATGTCGTACCAAGCGAGGAGATGTCGAGGAACTCCATTTCCTCCTGAATGTATTTGTGAAGACAGATGTGATACTTTAGCACCATATGTTTCTCTGAATCTTTGATACCCAACTTTGTGCGCAGGGTATGGAACAGATTCGTCAGCTCATGCACATCTTGATCCCTTTGTTGTCGCAGCGTGGTCCATTGTATGTACTTGTCCTCATAGCTCCCCACGGGATAGTACTATTCCTTGACGGTGTCTCGGAAAGAATTCCAAGTTGGTACGGCCGAGAACAGAGAGGGTTCTGTCTGGTCCTTGTTCTCACAGTAGGTTTCCCACCAGTCCTTAACATGGGGAGTAGCTTTGAGGAGTGCAAAAATAATCTTCTCCCGGTCTGAAAAGTCATGAACCGAGAAATATCCTTCTAACAGATTCAACCATCTATCTACGGCATCTGCGTCTATTTGACCCTCAAATATGGGAATGTCAAAATTTACTTGTACCTTAAAAGGACTCACGCCTCCAGAGTGGCTGCTGGATGCAGATGCGCCGCCGGTGGGTAGCCGTTGAAGGATCTGAGCAAAGTTATCCATCATCACATTCCTTTGTCTTTCGAGGGCCTCCTCGAGCAATATTTTGATAGGATCTCCTGCTCCCTCATCTTTCTTTTCGTCCCCAATGGGCGTCCGTCGAGGTTTGCGAGGCTGATCTTGCAAAGGTTCCACCAGATCGAGCCCTAGCTCCTTATACCCCGACCTCGTTGGGGACATGCAAAGAAGGATCGAGAAAAAGCAGACCACTCTGATACCACTGATCCGGATTTATGCAGGAACGCAACATAATAAACATATAAACATAAAGACAGAGATGCAGCGGAAATAACACTTCATTTCATTAATATCAAAGAACTGAAATTTGCTTACAGACAGAATGGAAATAAAACTAGCTAGGGCGGTGGTAGCTATCTCTGAGAAGAGATGTGGCGGCTACAGGCCTCTGAACTGAGTTACAATGAGGCTCGAGGGCCTATTTATCATTTAGAAACAATGGGAAATCCTAAACAGCCAAAACCCTAACCCTAGGAGATAAAGCGCCAAAACTATGGGCCTCGTTTGGGTAAATTGGTGTTTCAACTTCCCAGGGGCGTAACTTTGGCATACGATCTCCGTTTGACGCGTACCATACCTCGTTAGAAAGATCTATCTGAGGACTACAAATTTGGAATGAGCAACATCGGTCCATGGACCAATGTTGCTCTCCGTTTTCCCAAAAAACGTCGTTTAGGGCCTCAAAACGGCTCCGGAAGTTTAGGACCCGAAAAACTGCTAAAAATAGTAAACTGTGCCGAAACTGAAAAATTGAAATAGACAATGGTGGAGCCCCAAGTGGAATAGGCGGGTGACCACCAATATCCACCTGGATCATTCCTCCCCCCTTAGGAAGCAATGGTCCCCATTGCGTTAAGTTCCTCCATGAGATGAGGAAATTTCTGCTGAACTTGGTCCCTGGTGAACCACTTTCCTTGGTGCGGGAGTTGGCCAGCTTTGACAACCCGATATAGTTGGATCTTCTGCTGGCGAGTGTTCTTGATTTGCATGTCCATGATGCAATCTGTGGTGGCCTGTTCCATGCAGTCTGGATTTAACTCGGTTGGTGTGAGTTGTTCTGCAATGTCCGAGGTGTCCAGTAGAGGTGGGAAGTAAGGACGAAGGCGATCCACATTGAAGACTGGGTGCAGACCAAGGAATGGTGGAATACTAAGCTCGAATGCATTGTTCCCTACAGCCTTGGTGATGGTGTACGGCCCGTATCAGAGCGGGCGAAGCTTGCGGTGGGGTCCAGTGAGGCGCTCCTTCTGTAAATGTAGCCATACTTTGTCACCCACCTGGAAGTTGTGTGGCACCCGGTGTTGATCATGGCGTTGCTTGTACTTGGCATTGGCTCTGTCCAATATATCATGAACCTGTTGGCGGATGTGTTGAATGCGCTCGATGAAGCTACTGGCTTTGTCAACTTCAGACTGGACATGAGCTGAATTGGCCTGAGCAGTTGCAAATGGCATGGCTACGTCAATGGGACATAGTGGCTGGAATCCCAAGCCCACCTGAAAGGGGCTATGGCCGATTGAACTGTGGAGAGCCCGATTATAACTATGTTGTACATAAGGGAGGCTCTCGTCCCATGTGCATGGATGCTTTGAATTTTACATGCGCAGAATGTGTACAATCATTCTGTTGACGACCTCCGTCTGGCCATCTGTTTGGGGATGGAAAGCTGTGGACTTGGTGAGCTTGGTATCCAACATCGACCAGAGGCTGGACCAAAATGTGCTGAGGAACCTGCTATCCCGATCTGATATGATAGACTGTGGGATCCCAAAGTGCACCCACACTCGTTCAAAGAAGAGTTTAGCGGTGGCTTCTGCTGTGATATTCTTCTTGCAGGCCGCCATAATGGCCATCTTCGAGAATCTGTCGACGACCACAAAAACACAGTCATTTCCCTGCTTAGTAGAAGGCAGGCCCGACATGTAATCCATGGAGATGGATTCCCAAGGTCGAATAGGGGTAGGTAGAGGAGTATATATGCCTTGCTTCTTGATGGTCGGTTTGGCAATGGCACAAGCAGTGCAGGATCTGATGTGCTTCTCGACATCCTTTCGAAGGTTCGGCCAATAGAAATACTTCTGCAGGATTGCTACTGTTTTCTCGACCCCGAAATGCCCAGCGACTCGACTGTAGTGTGCTTCCCATATCATCTTGGCACGTTCACTTGAAGGAACACAAAGGTGTCCCATGTGACATAAAAGTGCATCTTGGAGGTGAAAATTTGGAACTTGCGTACCCCCCAAGAGTGCCTTGTAAGTGTGGCCGAATTCTGGGTCACTCTCATAGAGAAGCGGCCAATCAGAAGTCTCGTGCCCACAAGAGTTGAGCACAGTGGTGAGTGCCACGATCGGTGGTTGGCTGAGGCAGTCTGCAACATTATTGGTGCTACCCTTCTTGTACTTGATGTTCAAATGAAACTGTTGCAGATATGTGGACCACTTCTGATGGCGATCATTCTGCAACTTCCCTTGTGTCTGTATGAACTGTAGGGGCCGGTGGTCTGTGTGGATGATTGTTTCCTTCCCAAAATGTAATGCTTCCATTGTCGACAGGCTTGCACAATGAAATACATTTCTTTGTCATAGGTGGGATACTTGCGAACTGTCTCAGACAATGTCTCGCTGTGATATGCCACTGGATGTCCCTGTTGAGTAAGAACTGCCCCAATAGCATAGTCGGAGGCATCTGTCTCGATCTCAAATGGCTGTTGCAAGTCTGGTAAAGTGAGCACTGGGGCAGAACAGAGGCGGTTTTTCAGTTCTGTGAACGCCTTCTGTTGAGGTTCCGACCAAAAAAAATTTGCTCTCGCTCCTCCCTTGGTGACTTGACTCAAGGGCCAAGTGATATGAGAGAATCCCAACACGAACCTCCGATAGAAATTAGCAAGACCTAGAAAGCTGCAAAGCTCTATTATAGTGGTTGGGGCTGGCCAATCCCGAATGACTTGGATCTTGGTTGGATCCACATGCACCCCCCTTTCATCAATAATGTATCCCAGATATTGAACCTGGGTCATGCCAAAAGTGCACTTCTCCAAATTGGCACACAACTTGTGTTGCCGCGGTGTTTGGAGGACTTGTCGGATGTGGTGAAGGTGCTCTTCCCAAGTCTGGCTGAAGATCAGAATATCATCCAAGTACACCACTACAAATGAGTTGGTGAATGGCCGCAAGATGTCATCCATCATCCTCATGAAGGTGGCGGGAGCATTCGTCAACCCGAAAGGCATGACCAGCCATTAGAAAAGGCCTTCCTTGGCTTTGAAGGCAGTCTTCCACACATCGGAGGGTTCAATTGGTACCTGGTGATACCCAGACTTCAGGTCGATCTTGCTGAAATATTTTGCACCTTTGAGTTGGTCCATAAGGTCATCAATCCGTGGGATTGGGTACCTATTCTGGACAGTGATCTTGTTCAGCGCCCTATAGTCAATACAAAGTCTCCACGTCCCATCCTTCTTCTGTACCAACACAATCGGGCTCCCACAGGGCGATGAACTTGGTCTGATGTGACCTTTCTGCAACAGCTCCTGAATCTTCCTCTTGATTTCATCATTCTCGAGAACAGAGCGCCGATAGATCAGTCCATTAGGTAGCGGCGCATATTTGCACCTTTGAGTTGGTCCAGAATATCATCCGTCAGGATTGGGTACACAGTCACAGACGGTGAGTCATTGTGCTTGGGCCAGTCAATCGTCTCCGTCTGTCTCCTTTGTACTATAATGATCGGGCTCCCAGGGCGATGAACTTGGTCGGGTCGCATGCTATGGCAGGCTCACAGATACACCTCTTCGTTCATCATTCCCGAACGGAGGCACTTATTGTCTTCAGGATCAATCGGGTGCTTAGCACAGCAAGTCCAAGAGGAACCCCACTGGGTGAGGTGAATATGTCCCAATGCCTCCCTTATAAACTGTCATTTGACCATTGTTGTCAGGAGGAGCCACACAGACACACGGAAATTAGTGACACAGATGCTTCTTTTACGGGGCGGATCATAAGGAAAACGAATTTGTTCTGGGTTTGGAAATAAACTTCTTTTGTTGCGTGCTCAAGGAATAGAAACGGGGAGGGTGTGCCCAGTATACGTACAACTTATTTCCCAAAGTAATAATAACAGCACGAAGTGAGACTCCGCTGCAGCCACTGGCCTTCCCTGGTATGGTTGTCCCTGTGGCCACTCGAAGAGCATCCGGCAGAACAGCAGCTTCTGCTGTGCTTTCATCCGTGAAGGGGCTTGATGCTATGGGAAAGGCCCCGGCTGCTGCCGGGCGCGCGGAGAGATCTCGTCCAGCCAGGTGAAGCCACCCGATGGTGTATGGATGTGGGTGAGGCGCGGAGTGCCGGCAAGCTGGCCGCTTCCACGGCGTACGCTGAAATGGGGTTCTTTTGGCTCCCATTGTCGACAATGAACTGGACAGGGGAGCCCTTTACCCACATCTGGGAGTGGAAGAGACGTTCCTCCTCCTCTGGATCTTCCGGTTCCTCCTTCTGGACCTTTGTAGTGGCAACAGTGGCGTTGAGCTCCGCATCAATAATCTGTTTCCCTTTTTCATTCCCCTTTTCAGGTTCTGATTCGGAGTCGGAGCATGCATCTGACTCAGAAGCCCTCATCTCGGCCACTAGCGACTGCTTGGCCCGACACTCCCTTGTGTTGTGAGTGGAGCTCTTATGGAACTCACACCACTTTCCCGTGTCCTTCTTTGGCTTTGCGGTGCTGTTCTTTTCTTGTGGCTTCGATGAGTTGTCTTTAGCCACCATGCCTTGGCTCGGTCCTTTGTTCTACGGTTTGGAAGCACCTTTCCCTTGCTTTTGATTCGCAGATCCAAAGTCTCGCTTCTTCTGCTTGAATTTCTGCTCAATCTTGGCAGCATACCGGTATGCCGTACCAAGCGAGGAGATGTCAAGGAACTCCCTTTCCTCCTGAATGTATTTGTGCAGACAGCTGCGATACTTTAGCACCAGATGTTTCTCTGAATCTTTGATACCCAACTTTGTGCGCAGGGTATGGAACAGATTCGTCAGCTCATGCACATCTTGATCCCTTTGTTGTCGTAGCGTGGTCCATTGTATGTACTTGTCCTCATAGCTCCCCACAGGATAGTACTGTTCCTTGACGGCGTCTCGGAAAGAATTCCAAGTTGGTACGGCCGAGAACAGAGAGGGTTCTGTCTGGTCCTTGTTCTCACAGTAGGTTTCCCACCAGTCCTTAACATGGGGGGTAGCTTTGAGGAGTGCAAAAATAATCTTCTCCCGGTCTGAAAAGTCATGAACCGAGAAATATCCTTCTAACAGATTCAACCATTTATCTATAGCATCTGCGTCTATTTGACCCTCAAATATGGGAATGTCAAAATTTACTTGTACCTTAAAAGGAGTCGCGCCTCCAGAGTGGCTGTTGGATGCAGATGCGCCGCCGATGGGTAGCCGTTGAAGGATCTGAGCAAAGTTATCCATCATCACATTCCTTTGTCTTTTGAGGGCCTCCTCGAGCAATATTTTGATAGGATCTCCTGCTCCCTCATCTTTCTTTTCGTCCCCCATGGGCGTCCGTCGAGGTTTGCGAGGCCGATCTTGCAAAGGTTCCACCAGATCAAGCCCTAGCTCCTTATACCCCGACCTCGTTGGGGACATGCAAAGAAGGATCGAGAAAAAGCAGACCGCTCTGATACCACTGATCCGGATTTATGCAGGAACGCAACAGAATAAACATATAAACATAAATATAGAGATGCAGCGGAAATAACACTTCATTTCATTAATATCAAAAAACTGAAATTTGCTTACAGACGGAATGGAAATAAAACTAGCTAGGGCACTGGTAGTTATCTCTGACTGGTAGCTATCTGCGAGAAGAGATGTAGCGGCTACCGGCCTACGAACTATGTTACAATGAGGCTGAGGCCCTATTTATTATTAGAAATATGGGAAATCCTAAACGACCAAAACCACAACCTAGGAGATGAACGCCAAAACTATGGGCCCCGTTTGGGTAAATTGGTGTTTCAACTTCCCAGGGGCGTAACTTTGGCATACGATCTCCGTTTGACGCGTACCATACCTCGTTAGAAAGATCTATCCGAGGACTACAAATTTGGAACATGCAACATGGTCCATGGACCCATGTTGCCCTCCGTTTTCCCAAAAAAACATCGTTTAGGGCCTCAAAATGGCTCCGGAAGTTTAGGACCCGAAAAACTGCTAAAAATAGTAAACTGTGCCGACACTGAAAAACTGAAATAGACAATGGTGGAGCCCCAAGTGGAATAGGCGGGTGACCACCAATATCCACCTGGATCAGTTAAATGATGATATGTTTCTTGATTAAAGTTCGCATATAAAACTAGCTCATTATCCTTGAAGAGACCATAAAACCTGTGTTTACAAAAGACCCATTTTTAATTGTAAAGCATCAAAGGACAATAAATTATTTAGGAAGGAGAAGTTCTCCTCCGATTCCATATCATCTGTAATCAACATAGATTCTCATTTTTCCATTCTCCTTAGGTACAACAACTAGGGGAGACCATCAAGGGAATTTTGAGGTCTAAAATGGGCCTCCTAAGAAAAATGTACAACCAAAATAAAATTTATAAGAACCAATAGGATTCAATATGATGATGTCAACCATGAGGGTTGATTCACCATTTTTGGAGTAAAAAAGTAAAAACATTAAAAAATAATAAAATAATAAAACTACTTTTTTCAATTCATATTTTCAACTTATCTCCCTAATGTTTTACTCAAATTTTCAGTAGGAGAACTCATTGGATGTAAAATTTAATTCCTCATCCAATTAGTACCCATGTTGCATACTTTTGATGGAATCTTCTACACGAAAAATAAAAAATACATGAAAAAATGTGATTGCAATCACATTTTTCATGTATTTTTCATTTTTTTTTTGTAGGAGGGGCCATCGAAAGTATGAAACATTAGTATGCCTTGGATTATGAATCAAATGCTTCATCCAACGATTTCTCATGCTCGAAATTTGAGTAAACCCACAGAGAGATAAGTTGAAAATATGAGTTGAAAAAGTAGTTTTTTTCATTTTTCCCTCTAAAATATGATGATGTAATCTAATATTATTTTATTATTTCCACTATTGTTTTAAATTTTCCTTCTAAGGCCCATTTTAGATGTCAAAGTTCCTCTAATGATCCATTCACTATTTGAGATTAGATAGATGAATCATGCATCCTACAATTTCTGTAATTCATCTTTCACAACGTATTTTAATGCCCGGTCCATTCACCTTTGTGGATGGTGAATAGGTTTATGATCCTCCTTTATATATATATGGTGAGTGCATATGGAAGGATTAATTCCCTTCATTTTTTTATAGTCCCATGAAAATGCATAACAATGGTATTTCAAGATAGTGAGTAGGTGGTCCTATTGATTCACTGAGAGAGAGGGGTCATTATTTTTTAGGGTTTTCGAGGGGATAATATATATGTTTTTCCCATTATTTTTCTCATAATCAAAATTTTTAAAATATACCCATGAATTGTCTTGAGAACTTCTAGGCTTCCCTATAGATGAATCTTTTTTTAATCCACCAATATTCATGGTAGGAGGGTATTGGTTTTGCAGAAATTTATTAATTAGATTGTCTTCATCAATTTTCCTTCTACTAATGGTGCTTTCTAATATACATATAGGTTAGGATGATGAGAGGAAAGAGTCCCATTATTATTCTTATTTATCGACCCATGTTGGAAATTTGTCCTAAATAAGAGGCTGAGCTGGTGGGTATAATACAAGTTATTTTCTTGATTGCACATTATTGATAGTCATGTTGTTAGACCTAAAATTATTTTATTCATCAAAAATGTCTCTCTAGAGTCTTCCTAAGATTATCGGATAGCCATTGAACATGTACTTTAGCTGAAGAACAAGAAAATTGGTGGGAAACTCCCAAGAATCAATGGATACCATTACATACTCTATGATATATTCAAGTGCTACCATGGATCTATTAACAAGTTGTAGTACTATAGATGTTTTCTTATATATCCTTGGAGGTTAAGTTTGAGCATGGTTTCCTTATTCATGATGTTGATTATAGCTCCCATAACAATGAGAGTGTTTGGAACTATAATGTCATTGATGTGTACATCCTTTATTGGGATCCTAGGATCTAAGTACTTGGGGATGGTTATTCTACCTAGTATAATATCAACTAGCTTCCTATGACATTAATAGTGGGGTCATCCTTCTTCTTCCTCCCATGTCTTCAAAGATATTCTTCCTTAATATATTTGTTGTAAATATGGACATCCTTAATGGATTGAAGACAAGGGATATTCACATACAAAATTTTCAACTCTCCTAAAATTTCAACTTCATCTAGGGTGTTTTCTTTATGGGTTGTCAACCTTTCAGGATAGGGAGGTTTTGGTTGGGTGACTTGAGACATAGGTTCTTCTTGTTGAAAAATGTGTAACTAGGTTCAGTCTTCATAAATATGAAATGTACTTTTGATTCTTGTAAATTGTAAAATTAAATAAAATTATTATTATTATTTTTGTAGCATGGGTTTCATGATCAAGGTATTTTATTTTATAGTTCAAGCACCCATTGAGTGATTTTAGCATTTGTTCTAGGTCAATAATTCAAAAGAGTCATTGTCATAAGTTGAAGACCCATTTGGGAACATTATAACTTGTAAAGAAAATTATTTTTTCCCTTAAGTTTTAAAATACCCTCCAAGATCAAGTCGTCTTGCCAAAGGGCATGTTGGCCTAATTTGAGGAGCCACCTCCACCTTTGAGAAGCCTATATAAAGGAGGAAACTCAATCTCCTTGAAACACATTCACATCTCACTCATTCAAGCGAGGGAAGAAGAAGAAGAAGAAGGCATCGAAGAAGGAAGAGGACAAAGAAGAATCAGTTTTTGGCTATTTCTCTCTCACACGTGTGAAGGAAGGCTTGGTTTTTTTGCAGCAGATCTAGGGTTTTCCTCTACAAGTTTGACCTTGAAGAAGATAAGAGAATAAGGTCAAGTGAAGGTCACAAGAAGCCATCCTGAAGGTCCAAAATTCATATAAATCCAAGTGAAAGTCTAAGGAATCTATGTGAGGATAAAAGATGTTCACACGTGTGGTAGCAACCACTACAGGAGGGCCGAAAATTTTAGGTCTGCAGTGGAGGCTAAAATTATACAGTTGGACGTTGAAGTTGTGCTATTGGAAGAGATTTTACTAGGTTTGACTTGGACAAGAAAATAACATCATCCAGAAAGTTTTGACTTGGGTTTTGAGGGTATTGTTCTTGGAATTCATCAATTAAACAATCTATAAGGAAGAGAAGAGTTTTGTAGGTTTTCCTCTCAAGTGGAGAGATTTTGACCCTGGCTTGTAGCCTATATTCTGTGTTCTTGTTCTTCTTGTTTTTGGTAGTTGTTCGATGATTCATAATCATAATAATAGTAAGATAAGCTAATAAGTAAGATAAGTAAAAGAAATCATAAGAAGCTATCAAAGAAAGAGAAATCACTCTAACCATTACCCTATAGATTTCTCAACATGGTTTTAGAGCTAAGATTAGCTAAGTGCATCATGAATAACTCTACTACAATGAAGAATATTCTCAATAAGTTTTCAAAGGTAGAAATACATATCAAGAAATGCATCAAAGAAGTATGGAATCTCCTATTTACTCCAAATAAGGAAGTGATCAAGACAAAATACGAAGGACTCTTCTTAGCACTCATAGACACCTTTCAAGATCAGATAGTTTGGATGATCGACAGTGGAGAATCAAGGCATATGACTAGTCATCACAAGAAACTAAAAACACTGTCAAAACGAAAGTATTCTTACTTCGTATAACTTGGAGATAATAATAGCTATCTTGTGCAGGGAATTGGATCAACCTTGATAGAGCTAGATAATGGAGCTAATATTCATATCAAAAACATTATATTTATTCTAGGTTTGCATAATAAATTACTCTCAATTTTAATTTTATAAGATAAAGGTGATTGAGTGGCTTTCATTAATGGAAAATTTGTAGTATGGGGTAAAAACTCAAGCATACAAACTGCTAGATTTACTGGAATTCATGAAGGAAAACTTTACAAGTCATCTTGGGATGTGAACTTTGGCATAGAAGATTTGGTCATCTCCATAATCCTTCCAACTGGCCTAAATTTGATAGTATATGGAATCCTCAAGCTTAAGGAAGATCAAGAAGGAGTATGCAAAGGATGTGCATTGGTAAGAACAGCAAGAGAGAATTTGGAAGCAGTGCTTTACAGTTGAAAGAAATCTTAGATCTTATTCATTCCAATGTTTATGGTCCTATGACTCCTAAATCTCTTGGAGTTCATCTCTATTATGTCACATTGGTAGATGACCATTCAAGGAAAAATTGGGTTTACTTAATGCAAGGATGAATTATTTACCAAATTTCAAGAATTCAAAGCTGAAGTAGAGAACCTTAAAAAAATAAGAAGAAATATATTAAAATTTGACAATGGAGGAGAATACACATCTAAGGAAATCATCGCTTTATGTAAGGAGTTTGGGAGTAACAGGGAGATGATAATCCCATATAATCCTGAATAAAATGGAGTTGAAAAATGAAATAAGAAATCCATTGAATAAAGTGTAAAAGAAATGATACATGATCAAGATTTACCAAAATTTTTATGGGGTGAAGCTACAGAGACAGTTGTATATATACAAAATCGAAGTCCCCACAGGTCTCTAGATAAAAAAAATCTCGAAGAAGTGTTCACTGGGAAGAAAAAAGCCATGGATCATCTCTAAATTTTTGGTTTTCCTATCTATATTCATATACCGAAGGACAAGAGAATGAAGTTGGATCCATTAATCATGAAGGGAATGTTTGTTGGATACAGAAACTCTTCTAAGGCTTATAGGATATACATAAAAGAAGGACTCCAGATAGAAGTGAGATGAGATGTAATATTTGATGAAACTATTGCATTCAATAAATCAAAGGATCTACCTATGGACTTCGATGATGAATAAAATCATGTATTTGAAGAAGAAGTTACTAGGGAAGAAGAAAAATCAAATCATGAAGGTTAGGGTCCTAGTGAACCTATACAACTTGTGGCTATCCCCGAATCTAGAAAAATACCTAACTGGTTGAAGTTTACACTTCTAGATGCACAAGGTCATGAATCATCTCATGGTACATGCAGGGAAAGCAAGAATCCCAAATGATATTTTGGGTATGCAATCTACATGATAAAATTAATAAAGGCAGAGCCACCACTTTTGAATAAGTTGTCAATCACCAACAATGGAAGGATGCCATGAATGAAGAATATCAATATATAATGAAGAATGGAGTTTGGGAGATCATACCTAGGACTGAAAGCAAATCTATGGTAACTTCCAGGTGGCTTTATAAGATAAAACATGCAATAGATGGAAATATTGATAAAGATAAGTAAAATTTTGTGACTAGGGACTTCTCTCAACAACAAAGGATCGACTATGAAGAGAAATTTTCTCCAACAACAAGGTATACTACTATTTGTTCATTGGTCTCTTTGGAAACATTAATGGAATGGGACATCCACCAAATTGATGTCAAGTCTGCATTCTTGAATGACACCATTGATGAGGGAGTCTGTATAGAGCAAAATTTTGGGTTTGAAGTTAAGGAAAGAAAGGAATATGTTTGCATATTAAAGAAGAAATTATATGGCCTCAAGTAAGCTCCAAGGGCATGGCATGCTAGGATGGATGCATACCTACAGAGATTAGGCTTCACAAAGAGCTATGTTGATCTGAACCTTTATAATAAGGTGATGATGGGAAAGTCAATAATCACTATTTTTTATTTAGATGATCTTCTCTTGAGAGGTGTAGAAGGTCGAATTGAAGAATGCAAGAACTAGCTAGTAGCATAATTTGACATGAAGGATCTAGGGTTCATGCATTACTATTTAGGACTGTAAGTCTGGCAAGGACCTAATGATATTTTTCTAGGTTAGGGAAAGTATGTTATTAAGATGTTGAAGAATATTGACATGATGGATTTCAAACGTATGGCAAACTTGATGATCACAAATTTGAAAATAATAAGGAGTTCTTAATCGAGCCTTGTGGATCTTTCCAAGTATATACAATTGATTGGATCTCATGTACGCAGTGAATACCTGACTAGACATAAGTTTTGTAGTAAATGTTCTATGTCAGTTCCAAGTGGATTCAAAGCATGATAATTCGATAACCAAAAAACATATACTGAGATACCTTAAATGTACCATCCACTACTTCCTGAAATATGGTAGGAGGAATGATGTTCACTTGATTGGATATACAGATTTTGAATGGGTAGGTAGTGAGCAAGATGGAAGAATAACTATCAGAGGATGTTTTAGTTTTGGATCCTCAATGATCTCATGGATGAGTAGAAAGCAAGATGTATTTTCTTTGAGTAGTGTTGAGGTTGAGTAAATTGCAACTTGTGAAGTAAGCAAAGAAGTAGTTTGGTTGAGGATGTTGTTATCCGACCTGTTTGAAGGACTTATGGACCCTACAATGATCATTAGAGAACTTTTGAGGTCTAAAATAGGCCTCCTAAGAAAAGTGTACAATAAAAATAAACTTTGTAAGAACCATTAGGATTCAGTATCATGATGTCAACCATGGGGGATGATTCACCATTTTTTGGGTAAAAGGGTAAAATATTAAACAATAATAAATTATTTTTTCAACTTGTATTTTCAACTTATCCCCCTAAATTTTTACTCAAATTTTAAGTGAGAGTAGTCGTTGGATGAAAAATTTAATTCCTCATCCAAGAAATACCCATGTTGCATACTTTCGATGAACCCTACTACATGAAAAATGAGAAATACATGAAAAAAACAAGATTGCAATCACATTTTTCATGTATTTCTCATTTTTCATGTAGTAGGGTCCATCAAAATTATGAAACATGGGTACTCCTTGGATGAGGAATAAAATTATGCATCCAACAAGTATTTCCGCTCGAAATTTGAGTAAACCAATAGGGAGATAAGTTGAAAATATGAGTTGAAAAAATAGTTTTTTCTTTTTTTCCTCTAAAATTTGAGGATGAAATCTGGTATTATTTTATTATTTCCACTATTATATTTTATAATTTCCTTAGGGGGCTGATTTTATACCTCAAAATTCCCCTAATGACATTGTGATAACACCATTTGTATACGATTATATGAAGACCCATTATTTCATGGAAATACAAAGCATATCAACAAGTATCACTATATCCAGAAGATAGTGCAATATAGTGTACTGCAGCTACAATATATCTCCACCGATGAGAAGGAAGCTCACATATTGAAAAAATATCCTCCTAATAAGAAGCTTGTGTATTTGAGAGACAATATTGGCTTTATTGATGTATCCTCCCCAGTTGAGAGGGAGACATAGGCACATCATTCTTGTTTTCACTTCGGAAGACAAAGTGGAGAATTTGGTAAGCATATCACAGTCGATACTCTTTGAGGATGAGGTAGGGAATCCAAAATAAGAGTAGCCATGGACTGATATTCTTTGAGGACTATTTATCCAAGATAAAATAGTCCAAGGAAGGTCATACTCTTTGAACACCTATGTACCTTGAGAGACAATGATGGTGGTGTCTATAAATCATTGATCTCGATAACATTGTGCTCTGAACTTGTGAAGAGATAGAGTTGTTAGTCAAGGCCTTGCTATATGATAATTCTAGTTGATATTATGCTAAAACGATGGGTTACCAGTCCGACTCTTCTTATGAGATATCTTCAGATTGAGAATTTCCATGTACCATTTATGAATAACTCTCTATTTAAGAGGGAGTGTTGAAAAATGTGTAACTAGGTTCAGTATTCATAAATATGAAATGTACTCTTGATTCTTGTAAATTGTAAAATGAAATAAAATTATTATTATTATTTTTGGTGCATGGGTTTCATGCTCAAGGTATTTTATTTTATAGGTCAAGCACCCATTGAGTGCTTCTAGGGCTATTCCTAGGTCAAGAAGTCAAAAGAAACATTGTCATAATTTGAAGACACCTTAAGCACATTGTAGCTTGTAAAGAAAATTACCTTTGTCCTTAAAAGTGTTAAAATACCCTCCAAGATCAAGTCAGCCTGGTAGCAGGTAAGTTGGCCTAATTTGAGGAGCCACGTCCACCTTTGAGAAGCCTATATAAAGGAGGAAAATTGGCCTCCTTGAAGCACATTCACATCTCACTCATTCAAGCGAAGGAAGAAGAAGAAGAAGGCAATAAATAAGGAAGAGGACAAAGAAGACTTGGTTTTGGGATATTTCTCTCTCAAACGTGTGAAGGAAAACTAGGGTTTCTACAACAGATCTAGGGTTTTCCTTTACAAATTCATCATTGAAGAAGAGAAGACAATAAGGTCAAGAAAAGTTCACAAGAATCCATGCTCAAGCTCCAGAGGTTAGACAAATCCAAGAAAATGTCTAAGGAAGCCCTCAAAGGATAAAACAAGCTCACACATGTGGTAGTAGCTTTCCTCTGCATGGCCTAACTTATGCATTCTTAGGTTAATTGAGCCCCTATTAATTAGGAAAATCCCAAATTAATGATTGTGAAATCCTTCTAAAGATTGCCGATGGCATCGTGCATAACATGTACAATTTTCTAATAGTACAACTGATAGTTATCTTCCCTTTAACCCCTGTCTCAACTGGGCCTTCCTTAGAACTGACTTGCAACAAATATTTATAGCCAATTATTAGTTAACTAATTGATCACTACTTGTGAATTAAATCAGGTTTAATCTACTGGACCTATTGCTAGCTCATCTCTCAGCTAGAACTAGTTAAACTGATTTTAACTCAATCAATTGAGTTAACTATTTACAACTCAAAAATAATAGTAACTCAACCCCCTAAAATCATGGAAAATCCTCTACATGCCTCCTCTTTGACCCTCAACTCGAATTTCCTAAGCCAACTATGTCTTCCTGACTCAGGTAACTAATACAAGTTGTCATGTGATGGAATTGCAATTTTTTTTCCAATTTAATTAAGGGAAAAAATAAATAAGAAACCCCTAATGGTTCCTTTTCTTGGTGCCATTTCCTGTTTCAATTTTTAATGTTTCTTGTTGCCAATTTCAACACTCCCTCTCAACAAGAAATGAATTCAAATATCCTAATCTGGTACCTTTGGAATGTTCTGCATGCAACACTTCTCTAGTGTTTTTTTCTCCTACAACTCCTGAAACTAAATAGCCTCCAAAAACTGAATTATTATGATTCATCTGTCATCAGAGTCTCTGACTACCACTGGTTACTGCACTATCTACTAAAAACTTTGTGCTGATGTTGACTCTGCAAATGTGCCTTCTGCACTGCTGCCAATTCTGATTTGTTCTCCAGTATATGACATCTGTCACTTTGATTTATATCTTTCTGACATCTGACTACATCAATCAGCACTGAGCCTTCCTAATACTGTGTATTATAGGCTCCGCGTAGCTAGGTCTGATCCATGAGACAAGCCATATCAATGGATCCTGCCCAAATTCTTCTCTTGGGATTATGTCTTCACATCGCCCCACCTCTCACTTAGAGGTGTCATTGCATGTGCTCCCTCTGCCCATATGGCACTAAATTTCCCCATACTGTAGGTTTCTGCTTGAGTGGATGCCTCCACTCGATCTCCTCTCTGCTTCTTCAATTGTGGCTACTCCACAGCCTTTTGACACTACTTCTTAGGCTGCAAGTTGAGAGGTAATTTAGGTTCCCTCTCAACCACCAAGTCACTAACCTCTGCTTCGCTCCTCAAATCTTTGCATGCATCTTCAAACTCAAGAGCATATAGGTTCTTGACTCTTACATCGATCATTTTCACCCGTCCCATGGCGATGTGTCTAAGGAACACCTTTCCTTTTCTAAAAATCACATCACAACCACAGCCTTCCAATACCACTACAGAGACAATATTCTTCTTTAGTCTTGAAACATAGAAAACATATTTGAGTCTGAGAGGGGATATATGCTCCCACTGAAAGGTAATTGTACCTATTTCCGTCCCGTTATACCTCCCATCAACTCCAAACTATTTGTTCTACTAGAGCTCCTTCTCCTCTATGTCACTTAAGACATCTCTATTTCCGGTCATATGGAATGAGGCACTGCTGTCGAGATACCACATGCATCCCATTACAGTGTTAGCCATGCATGAAATGAGAGTAAAATAAAGTTCGAACTGTGAAGCTAGAGCTTCACCCATTGTTTCACTTGCAAGGTCCTTCTTGCTTGCCTTATGTGGACATTTTGAGGCATAGTGCCCATGCTCCTAACAGTCAAAACACTTGAATTTTGACGAGTCTCTCTTGCCCTCTTCTCCTTGGGGACTTCTTTCCCTTGGTTTTCTTGCCTTTTCCTACTAATACAAAATTTTCTTCTTTGTATGTGGAAGAGGTTTCATCTCTGGTGCTTCGCCTTAGTTCTTCTTGTACCAAGTCAGACCATAATCACTCCCAGTCTGGTAACTTCTCCCTCCCATTCACTGATTCCCATTAACTATGCAAGCTCTTAGGAATGCCTAGAAGTGTTAGGCTCACCAAATCATCTTGCGCTACTATCACACCAACACTTCCAAGCTCATATCAACATTGAGTGAACTTTGTCAAGTATTTTGGTATCATCTCATCCTCCTCCTTCTTGATCTTTCTGAGCTTGTCTTTTAGTGCCAACTTCTTGTGGTCTCTGCTATTATGAGACATATTTGTTAAGGCCTTCAACATAGAATATGGAGTTACCTTTCCATGTAGACTCGAGAAAATATGATATCGCACTACATCTAACAAGATCCTTCTCGCATTTTCTACATTGTTCTTCCATGCATCAAGAAGTTGAGCATCAATTGTTGCAGGCTAAGGAATATCACTGTCTATGAATTCCTTGAGTTTGTTGTCCTCTAACACTACCTCTGACCTATCCTTCCATGCTATGTAATTTGAATTTCCCTCGAGTGCATATTCGAGTCTCAAGCCATTGAAAGGCACACTACAAGAAAAAAGCACATTGGTGAGGGTCGTGCTTGTGACGGACCTTTAAGGTCCGTCACCAATGTCACATATGGTGACGGTCCTTAAAAAACCGTCACTGTAAGTGTATATAGTGATGGTCCTTTATGGTCCGTCACTAAAGAAATTTTCAATGATACTTTTGGTGAGGGTTGTTAAAGGCCCATCACTAATTCTCTCTTTGGTGACACTTTTAGTGACGAACTTTTAATGACCCTCACCAATGCTCTTTTTGTTACTTTTGGTGACAATCAAAAAATGTCTGTCATCATTGATCATTAAAATATCGTCACTGTAAGTGTATATAGTGATGGTCCTTTATGGTCCGTCACCAAAGACATTTTCAATGACACTTTTGGTGAGGGTCATTAAAGGCCCATCACTAATTCTCTCTTTGGTGACACTTCTAGTGACAAACTTTTAATGACCTTCACCAATGCTCTTTTTGTTACTTTTGGTGACGGTCAAAAAATGCCCATCATCATTGATCATTCCAATGAGTTTTTGATGACACTATGTGCCTGCTATTATTTTTTTTGTCAAAAGATAACGTTTTAATACCATTATTGTGGAGTATTTTTTATAATATGTCTAAGGCCATAGTGGTTAGGGCCAGTCAATGTTTTTAGAAGTAATTAGTGTGTATCATTTCCCTCAAGTAATGACTAGTCGAATAGAGATTTCCTATGAGTCAACACATGATTCAAATATATTAAGTTTATTAACTAGCAAATTCCCTTTAGATAAAGTTCCACTATTGTGTGTAGGAAATATATTATTTAATACATAATCAAGCTTTGAAAATTATATTAATGAGAAAGACCTAACGATCCTCAAAAATCTGGGCACACCTTAAATTAATGCTTTGGCACACACACTAACATTTCTTAGCACCCCACATGTCTTGGAACATCATTGTACCTAGAACATCTTGTGATGACACCGACGCCCAAGCACATGGTGGCATGCGTTAGCACAACATGGAACTCTCCTAGCATGTGTTGGCATGCTGCATATAGTCCCTAACATGCCCTGGAACACCTTGGCTGAATGCATTGACATACATTAGCACTTGGCACACAATGCCACTTGGCATGTATTGGGACCTATTATTAGTGTGCCTAGCATACCCCTTTTAAAAAAGATAAAGTATTGACTTATTAACCCTCTTATTGGTTCTTCTGTTTGTTTCCTTGACACATATTGACATACCCTGGCACCCTGTGCCACATCCTTAGCACCTAGCATGTATAGACATATCCTGGCACTATTAATTTTCACATTATATAATTAGCACACCCTGGAACTCCCAATCACATTTTGGGAATTCTTGACATGCCTTGATATTCCCTAGCATGTCTTACCAACGCTTAGCATACCTTGTCACTCCCTCCTTGGCATGACAACTAACACTCATTAACACTAGTCTCTGGCACAAGTTCCTCATATTCATTAACTTCCATGAATTTTTACCTAGTGCTCCCTTAATGTTTTTTCCTAGTAATCCTTAACACTCATCAACATGCATTATCACTCTCTAGCACACCTTATCCCTCTTCAACATTCCTTCCACTTCATAACATGCATAACACTATTCCCTGACACATTTGGTGCTTGGCATGTGTTGGCGCTTGGAAATTCTTAGCATGATTGGAATACGTTGAGATGCCTTGGTATGATTTGGCATGTTTTAATATTAAATTTATTTGTGATGATCAATTGTTGGAAAGTAGATGAGAAGCAACAAAGGAATACTTGGCACTTAGAATACACTAAGATTTTTCACCTGGCACCTATTTCCCCCTGGTGTTGGTGTGCCTAGCATGCCCCTCTTGGAAAAGGTAAATTGATGACTTATTAAACCTCTTACGTGTTCATTTCCTTGTAGTTTAACTTTTTTCTCCCTTTTGTTGTCTTGACAGTCCCTGACACGCATTGACACACCCTTGCACATCTTGGCATGCCTTATTACTTGGCACATCTTAGCATGTTTGACATGTATTCCCACTATCTGGCACATCAAGGGGGTGAAGACATATTTAGTCCTAAAGTAGGTCGAGTACGAGGGCCAAGTAAGGATTGCTAAATGGAGGTCATGATCATCCTCCAAGAGCAAGATCATCATGTGAGGGTTCAAAAGAATGTTGCATACCTTAATGGTCGGTTTGTGCGAGGAAGTAGGATGGCATATTGTTGGTTATCTTCTGGCAGATCGAAATTAAGAGAGGTTTCTCATGAGAATCTGGGCATGTGATTTCAATGGTGTCTTTGTGTGAAGGCCGCATCAAATTCTGAAATGTTGAAATTTGCAACGAGAAATAGTGAGATTGGAAACTAGAAAGGACAAAAAAAATGCACCCATACTGGTGAGGAATTTTGATGCACCAGGAGTGAGGAACGTGGGGCGTCTAATTTATTTTTCCCTAAAATAAATTAGAATAAATTGTAATTTCATCTCATAACAACTTGTGTCAGTTAATTAAGTCATGATGACCAAGTTAGGTCAAAAAATTCAAGTACTTGAGGGTCTAAGATGATGCATTTAGAGGGATTCTAATATTTTTGGGGTCAAGTTGAAGTTGATGCATTAGTGGGGTGCAAGTGTAATTAACTCAATTAAATGAGTTAAAATTAGTTTAACTAGTTCTGACTGAGTGATGAGCTAGTGAGAGGACCAGTGAATTAAATTAGATTTAATTCAAAATGAGTGATCAATCATATAACTGAAAATTCACTATTAATAGTTGCATGCATGTCAGTTTCGAGGAATACCCAACTGAGACAGAGGTTAAAGGGAACATAACTATCAGTTGTATTCTAAGAAAATTTCCCATGTGCAATTATAAAGTCATTGTGATGCCATGATGGATTGCTCAATCAAGGAAGATTGATTTTCCTAATTAATAAGGAGTTAATTCCCTAGGAATTGCATGAGCAAGGCAGGCTGAAGTAAGGATGATATTTGGCTAAGTACTAGACTGAGTTTGCCTAGATCAACGGGAGACAATTGATAGAATGCTAGAGAATCTCATGAGAGATTAAGCATTAATGTATTGTTTCATGATTCCTTGACTTAATACACAATAGAGATAGAGGGGTTTTGAGCAGTTTCTTTCCCCAAATTCATCATGTTGTTATGCGATTGATAATTTATTTCTCTTACTTATATGTGATTGTGCGATCGTGTTTTGTTTCCACAAATTGTAGGAAGGATTCAATATCTTATTTTAGTAGATTACAAGATCAGATTGAATCTCGTTGGTTAGATTTTCTACATGGTATCAGAGCAGGAATTTTTTGGATAGTGAGTTTGCAGAGAATATCTTAATATATTGGTGTAAAATTTTCAAAAATAAATATAATATTTGGATTCCTTGCGAAAATCTACCCAAATGGAAAATAAAAATAAAAATCGGTTGAATCGGAGCTTGGATGAGGGAGATATCATCGATTTAAAATCAACTATTTTTTATAAACTTTTTGTAACGTCGGGACAATTACACTATGCGCGAGTTAAGAACCTATATGTACTTGAGGTACCAGATGCATGCAAAGCTTTTAGGAGAAAGGCAGAAGTTAGAGACTTGGTGGTTTAGAGGAAGCATAAATTACCTCTCAACATGCATTCTCATGAGAAGCAGAGAGGAGACCGAGTGGAAGCATCGACTTGAACAGAGACCTTCATGAGGGGGAAATTTCGAGCCAGATGGGAAGAGGGAGCAGCCATACCTCGAGGTGTATTGTGGGGTGATGTGTAGACATAATCCCAAGATAAGAAATTTGGGCAAGGTCCATTGAGATGGCATGTCTCATGGATCAAACCTGGCTACGAGGAGCCCATAGTACAACAGTAGTAGGAATGATCAGTTAGATTGATGTAGTCAGATGTTAGCAAGACTGAAATCAGAGTGACAGATGTCAAATACTAGAGCACAAATCAGAGTTAGCAACATTTCAAAGGGCATTGATGCAGATGTTAACAGCAGTGCAAAGAATCCAGTACCAGACAAGTGTAGTAGCTAGCAGTAGTCAGAAGACTCTGATGACAAATGCATTATAATGATTCATTTGTTCGAAGGCTATTCAGTTTTAGGATTTGCAGGTGCAAACAACACTAGAGAAGTGTAGCATGTAGAACATTCCAAAGGTACCGGATGGGGATAGATTGAATTCATTTCTTGTTGAGAGGGAGTGTTGAAATTTGCAACAAGAAACAGTGAAATTGGCAACTAGAAAGGACAAAAAAAATGCACCCACACTGGTGAGGAATTTTGATGTGCCAGGAGTGAAGAATGTGAGGCGTCTAATTTATTTTTCCCTTAAATAAATTGGACAATAAATTGTAATTTCGTCTCATAACAACTTGTGTCAGTTAACTAAGTCATGATGATTGAGTTAGCTCAAGAAATTCAATTTAAGGTGTTCGAGGTGGATATTGGTGGCCACCCGCCTATTCCACTTGGGCCCTCGCCATTATCTCTTTCAATTTTTTAGTTTCCTTAATTATAGCACAATTTACTATTTTTGTCAGTTTTTCGGGTCCTGAACTTCCAGAGTCGTTTTGAGGCCCCAAACAACGTTTTTTGGGCATGAAAGGTTTCGTAATTTCATATAAATTGCATTAGTAGTTGTAGTCCTCAGAGAGATATTTCTAACGAGGTATCATGTGCGTCAAATGAAGATAATATGACCAAGTTACGACCCCGGGAAGTTGGTTGCCCAACTAACCCCAATGGGGCCCATAAACTCTTAGTGTTACATCTCCTCGGGTTAGGGTTTTGGTTTTTTAGGGTTTTATCTTATTTTTAAATAATAAAAATACCCTTCATCCTTATTGTAACACAGTTCAAAGGAACATAACTATCAGTTGTATTTATAGAAAATCTCCCATGTGCAATTATAAAGTCATTGGGATGCCATGATTGATTGCGCAATCAAGGAAGGTTGATTTTCATAATTAATATGGAGATAATTCCATAGGAATTGCGTGAGCAAGGCAGGTTGAAGGAAGGCTAATAATTGGCTAAGTATTAGACTGATTTTGCATAGATCAGCAAGAGACAATTGGCAGAGTGCTAGAGAATCTCAAGAGAGATTAAGCATTGTATTGTTTCATGATTCCTTGACTTAATACAAAATAGAGATAGAGGGTTTTGAGCAGTTACTTCCCTAGATACATCTTGTGTTGTGCGTTTGATAACTTTTTTCTCTTACTTATATGTGATTGTGTGATCGCATTTTGTTTCCACAAATTGTAGGAAGGCTTCAGTATCTTATTCTAGTACATTACAAGATCAGAATGAATCTCGTTGGTTAGATTTTCTACATGAAATAGAGGAGAGGGTTGATACCATCTTGCCTTGTGGTGGTTAGTAGGCCGCAAGGTCTATGATAAAGACCAACATAAATGGAGGAGGGCTTGCACTGTAATTTAGAGCCATAACAGAAGTCGACACACACGTAATATTGATTGAGTTAACCCTAGTTTGAGGGTCGACATTGAGATCTAAAGTTCATGTCAAGATTCAGTCAAAGAAATGCCCAGAATATATGGATCCATATGAGCTAGGTCGAGTCTCTTATGGAGGCAAAATTCGTGTTTTTTTCTATGTGTGAATAGGGTTTGTTCTACAACAATTAGAAGTACATAAGTATAATGCCCTAGTTAGGACAATTTCCTAGCATGTTTAGTTCATAAGGTATGCCCCTAAGACTGTGACAAATTTGCGTAGAAGAAGACGGGTTGTGACCCTTAGAGTGAGGTTTATTTCTGTAATAAAGACCGTAGATCTGGAAGATGGTTTGCAGATTCAGTATGTGTGGAGACAACATATTCAAAGGAGGGTGGAACCTGAGCAGAAGATTGAGCATGCAGAAGAAATGTGCCATATGAAGAATGGATTGACATCTAGAGGAGTTTATTTTGGTGGACTTTTCATAGAGTTTTAGACAAATATCTGAAGAAACCTATGAAAAATTAGTAAATGGACTGTTATTGGCTGATTTGTGACCCTAGTTCAGTCATCTATAGATTGTTAGAAGTATGATAAGAGGAGTAGTTCATATTTGTTCATAGAATAGACAAAAAATTAGGTCAAATTGTCGATACACAAGAACAATGATCTTGAGAGGACTCAAACCATTGTTAGGTGGCAGATTTGAAGAGCCCTAGATGCAAACAATATTGTGGGCCCTAGATCAGTAAAAAGAATTGATTGTAGAAATTTTGAATAACTGTTAAATTATTCACCGAGATTATCCCGATCACACACTATTTGAGCTTCATGCATAATACATAACCTCTTCTACTATTGATCATCAATTTGCGGAAATATAAACAATCGCATGCGCACATTAAAACCATAAACAATCACACATATAAACACAGTATTTATGGGAAAGCTTAAATCTGAAAACCCCCAACTATCTATATATTATAATGATAGAGATCATGTAACAATCATTGTACAAGCTCCTCACAAGCTCTCAGTACAATCTCCAATTGTTACACACTACACAAGCTCATATCATACAAAACACATGCTCCAATCTACTCCACCTGTTAGCCAGCCTCTACTGCACAATCCAATGTGGATAATTACCAGATCTAGGTTCAAATCCCACTGGTATGTACTGTGCAATCCTCATTGGCTTCTCCATCAATGTGTGTGCAAATCTCATGCACCAGCATATTCACAACTGATAGTCACACTTGCTCTTTCACCTACCTCTTCACTGGTCTCCAATGAAAATGTCCATGCACTGAAGTTAACTGATGTATTATTTAGTTGATTTATGAGTTTATAATTAGTGAATTAATTAATAATTAATTCACACCACTCTCACTAATTTTATCAATCAGTTAAACTAGATACAACTAGCTCAACTAAGTTAAACTGAACACAACTCCATTAACTGTCTCATCAACTCCACCAAACTCTGTCACATGAGTTCTAACTGAAGTCAACCATGAAATAGCTCCACTAAACCTTAGGAATAGCATAATTCCTTCTGTCAGCTGCATGTGCCACATCCAGGCATCAAACTGAAGTGCTCCAAGAGGATAAGATAATGTTTAGAGTCCAAATATTATTAAGAGCTAATAATATTCGACATATCTATTTTTAGCCTAGCAATCTAAAAATAGATTCCGCCCAGTATGTCTAAAAATAGAAGTCCATATATTTTTCCCGACTTGACCAACCATCCACAAATAGCATCCTGCAACTCATAGAACATGATCCATGTGTCTAAAAATAGACATAGTCTAAAAATAGACTTTGCGCCAAAAATAGCCTGCGGGCCCACTTAGTGAAGGCGACTTCTTTCCACTAAGCTCATCATCTTGTTGCAATCTCAACACTCCCTCTCAACAAGATAAGGATTATCTGCCACCCCTATCCTACCTCTGTGGTATTTGAATTTGCTCCTGGTGAGCGCCTTCGTCAAGATATCAGCATCCTGATCCTCCGTGGGAATGTATGAAAGTAACATGATCTTCCGCTGCACACAATCTCTGATATGATGATACCGGATGTCAATGTGTTTATATCTATCATGAAATACTGGATTAACCGAGAGTTTTATGCAACTCTGATTATCACAATATATCACAGTAGGATCTAAGTGTGAACTGAACAACCCGACCAGGATCTTCCTCATCCATATAGCCTCACATGCAGCCAAACTCGCTGCCATATACTCGGCCTCTGCTGAACTAAGTGCCACGGATCTCTGCTTCCTGCTGTACCAAGAAACTATTGTCGACCCGATACTGAAAATCCCTCCAGATGTGCTCTTTCTGTCCGTTGGGCTCCCTGCCCAATCTGCATCCGTGAAGCCACATAGCTTCACCTCATCCGACTGTCTGTACCACAATCCATATCCCGATGTGCCTCTGAGATAACGCAATACATGCTTCCCCGCCTTCCAAAAGATCTTGGTAGGCTTAACCATAGCTTGTGAAAGCTGGTTAACTGCATAGCATATATCGGGTCGTGTATTGACCAGATACATAAGCGACCCCACCAACTGTCGATAAACAGTGGCATCCACTACCTCCGCTGAAGTAGCATCCTCCTTCCTCCAACCACCAGAAAGAGGAGTATCAACAGGCTTGCAGCCATGCATGTTGAACTTCTCCAGTATCTCCCGGGCATACTTACCCTGAGAAACAAACAGTCCATCACTGCGCTGCCAAATTTCCAATCCCAGGAAATAATGAAGGAGACCCAAGTCCTTCATCTCAAACTCTTTTGCAAGATCCTCCTTGCATGAGAGTATCAACAGCTCATCACCTATCAAAATCAAATCATCTACATAAAGTACAATGATCAGAAACTTACCCTCCACCACAATCTGGTATAGGTTCAGATCCGCCTCACTCTTGGAGAATCCAAGTCCGGTGAAATAACTGTCTATCCGTGTGTACCAAGCACGAGGTGCTTATTTCAACCCATACAACGCTCTCTTGAGCCTGCACACATGCGACTCGCTGCTGAAGATCTCGAAACCTTCGGGCTGCTCTATGTACACCTCCTCCTCAATGACTCCATTGAGGAACGCAGTCTTCACATCCATCTGATGAATGTGCCACCCCATCTGCGCTAAGAGAGCAAGAATCGTCCGTATGGAAGAATACCTTGCGACAGGTGAAAAGGTCTCCTCATAATCGATCCCCTCTATCTGTGAAAAGCCTCGGGCGACAAATCTTGCCTTCTACTTCTCCACACTCCCGTCAGCTGCCTACTTCACTTTGTAGATCCATCTCGAACCCACCACTGATTTCCCTTCCGGCCTCAGGACAATCTCCCATGCACCGTTTCTGACAATCAAATCATACTCTTCCACCATGGTCTCTACCCATGCGGGATCCTCCACAGCTTCCTCGAAAGGGGATGGCTCTGTCACGATACACTTTCTCACAAGAGCCATGTATCTAGTATACCGGTCAGGTGAATGTCTCTGTCTGCGCTGTGATGTAGGTGCTCCTACAACCTTCTCTGCATCTTGAGCCAGTCGCTCAGCTTCTGTAGTGCGCTTCCGCCCTCTGATGGTTGGCGCTGCATGAGTGGTTTCTTCCACTCCATGAACCTCATCTTGTGGCTGATCCACATCCTAAGACTCATCCTTAGGAACTAATAGCTCCTCATCTGCATGCAAGTGTAGCTCCCTCTCAAGCGAACACTTCATGGCTTTCTCCTCTTGAAATTTGATATCCCGTCGCACAACAGTCTTGCGACTGTCTAGAAAATACACACGATAGTTGTGGGGTGTATCAGTCTACCCCACAAATATCCCAACCTCTACGGTCTACTCCAGCTTCTTCCTGGCATCCTTCGTCACATGAATGTAAACAGGTGAACCAAAAATCCTCAAATGGGAAATATCAAGCTTCTTACCATAAAATTCCTCCTCGGGTGTACTCATGCCAAGTATCCTGTGAGGACAATGGTTCTGCACATATACTGCAGTATTGAATGCCTCAGCCCACAAGTGTATGGGAAGGCCCTGATCATGCAACATCGCCCGTGTAGCACCCACGATCGTTCTGTTCTTCCGCTCAGCAACCTCGTTCTGTTGTGGGTTATAAGGTGCTATGAGCTCTCTTCGAATTCCTTCTGCGCTGCAAAAGTCCTTGAATTCGCCAGAGATGAATTCACCACCATTGTCACTCCTAAGAGCCTTCACCTGCTTCCCCGATTCTTTCTCCACCAGCGCCTTGAACTCACAGAACTTTGAGTATGTCTCACTCTTCTTCTGCATGAAGAAGATCCAGCACTTACGAGAAATATCATCAAAAAAGATCACATAATACCTGTGCTTTGCTGTCGAAGCTACTGAGAAAGGTCCACACACGTCTGTGTGAATTCTCTCAAGGATCGTCGTGGCGCGACTATCCTTCTCGTGAAAGGTGGCTTTCACAAATTTTCCCAGGGTACACACCTTGCACTGATCTGACTGTGCAAGAGTGCCTTTAGGAAGCCCAATAGAAATCTGCTGCAGTATCTTCAAAGCTCATGGTGAAGGTGGCCCAACCTCCAGTGCCACAACTCACCATCATCCCGACTCACCACTCCTTCTGCCTTGCCTGCCATTGCTACGGAGCCATCTACCTACAATTGATAAAGGTTCTTAACTCGAACCCCTATCCTCCGGGTCTCACCAGTTGCCTTACTGCGCAGGAAATCCTTTCCCTCGCTAAATACAACATCATATCCCTTGTCTTCTAACATCGCCACAGAGATCAGATTCTTCTTCAATCCTAGAACATGCATCACTTCATTCAATACAAAGGGTTTACCAAACTCCCTCTCAACGAAAATGGTACCGATACTGGTCACACTGTATCTACCATCATCGCCCATCTCGATGTGCACTCAAAGATCTTTCTCATCCAGATCAGTAAACAAATCTCAATCTCCTGTCATGTGAAAAGATGCACCACTGTCCAGAAACCACACTGATCCTGCCACACTTGAGACCAAGCATGTGATCAGCGAAAAATCCAGCTCAAACTGTGAGGCTAAGGCCTCTCCAGCTGTAGATCCAGCAGCCTTCTTAATTTTCTTCTTCTGCGGACAATTTGTGGCATAATGTCCATGTTGGTGACAATGAAAGCACTTCACCTTGGACATGTCCTGCTCCTTTCCTTTCGCACCGGAATGAGAAGCTTTCTTGCTCTTCCCCTTCTTTGCTTTGGTAGCCAAAGTGCAATTCTATTCATCAGAGTTCCTTGATGAAGATCCATCCCTAGTACTCCGCCTTATCTCCTCTTGCACAAGATCCGACCAAAGTCGCTCCCATCCTGGCAATTTCTCCCGACCATTGAAAGAGTCCTGATAGGAATTCCAACTCTTCAGAAACCCAAGGAGAGCCAAGCTCACCAATTCCTCATCATCAATAGTCACCCCCACACTTCCCAGCTCATCCCTGCATTGGATGAACTTCGTGAGGTACTTGGGCATACTGTCGCCTTTCTCCATCTTTATGTTTCTAAGTTTATCCTTGAGCGCCAACTTTCTCTGGTCACTCTTGCTTTGGAATAAATCTGTCAAGGCTTTCCACATCAAGAATGGAGAAGCCTTACCATGCAGGCTGGACACTATGTGATCCTTCACTCCCTCCAACAGAATCCTTCGACACTTTGTTGTCTTCTTTTGCCAAGCCTCAATTACGGCAGCATCGCTAGAAGTAGGCTTTGGGACTTCAGCATCTATGAAATCCTTCAACCCATTGTCATCTAGCACCGCTTCCATCCTATCCTTCCATGCAATATAATTTGAGCTGCCCTTAAGGGCATACTCCAATCGCAATCCGTTGAAAGACATCTCAACTTCAACACCAAGAAAACCCTTCTGCAAATTCGAATTCCACCAACACAAAACTCAACCGCTTCAATGTTTTGCAATTTCTCCAATGATCAATATCGCTTTGATACCATGTAGAAATTTTGAATAACTGTTAAATTATTCACAAATATTATCCTGATCACACACTATTTGAGCTTCATGCATAATACATAACCTCTTCTACTATTGATCATCAATTTGCAGAAATATAAACAATTGCATGCGCACATTAAAACCATAAAAAATCACACATATAAACACGGTATTTATGGGAAAGCTTAAAGCTGAAAACCCCCAGCTATCTATATATTAAAATGATAGAGATCATGTAACAATCATTGTACAAACTCCTCACAAGCTCTTAGTACAATCTCCAATTGTTACACACTACACAAGCTCATATCATACAAAACACATGCTCCAATCTACTCCACCTGTTAGCCAGCCTCTACTACGCAATCCAATATGGATAGTTACCAGATCTAGGTTCAAGTCCCACTGGTATGTACTACGCAATCGTCATTGGCTTCTCCATCAATGTGTGTGCAAATCTCATGCACCAGTATATTCACAGCTGATAGTCACACTTGCTCTTTCACCTACCTCTTCACTGGTCTCCACTGAAATTGTCCATGCACTGAAGTTAATTGATGTATTATTTAGTTGATTTATGAGTTTATAATTAGTTAATTAATTAATAATTAATTCACACCAATCTCACTAATTGTATCAATCAGTTAGACTAGATACAACTAGCTCAACTAAGTTAAACTGAACACAACTCCATTAACTGTCTCATCAACTCCACCAAACTCTGTCACATGAGTTCTAACTGAAGTCAACCATGCAATAGCTCCACTAAACCCTAGGAATAGAGTAATTCCTTCTGTCAGCTGCATGTGCCACATCCAGGCATCAAACTGAAGTGCTCCAAGAGGATAAGATAATGTTTAGAGTCCAAATATTATTAAGAGCTAATAATGTTCGACATATCTATTTTTAGACTGGCAATCTAAAAATAGATTCCGCCCAGTATGTCTAAAAATAGAAGTCCATCTATTTTCCCGACTTGACCAACCATCCACAAATAGCATCCTGCAACTCATAGAACATGATCCATATGTCTAAAAATAGACATAGTCTAAAAATAGACTTTGTGCCAAAAATACCCTGTGGGTCCACTTAGTGAAGGTGACTCCTTTCCACTAAGCTCATCATCTTGTTGCAATCTCAACATTGATTGTGGTTGGGCAGATTGATGGTAGTCCAAGTATAGTTGGAGGGTTGTTAGGTTATTGTCAAAGAAGAGCCCTGACTCTTATTCTGGTGAAGGACAACAAAATTGGTAGAAGGGTAGGTGTATAGGGCCTAAGGATGTTCAGCCTTTGAAGGACTAAAGTAACAGTCAAGTGGGCCAACCAACTAGCTCTAGTTCACTATATTGTAGAGGATTGATTCAGAGAGAAGAAGGGCAGCCTCCATAGCCCTGGACTTCTCATCTTGGGGCTGTAGTATGGAAAAAGTGGGCATACCAAAGAGTTATTCACAAATGGAATTGTGAACAACTTGTTACCACTCAAACTAGTACTGGACCTAAAAGGGGTTCCTAAGAGGGCAACTGCCAGGACAAGGGAAATGATGGAGGCTTAGCCCATTGTCACCACAGCTAAGGCTCCTTGCTCTTCACGGACTTTCATCGATGGGTGGAGTCCCGATAGTTTAGGAAGTCACTTGTAGAGCATAGGTCAATGAATAGGTGGGAAGTGACCCTCGAAACCATTTCCCTAAGATAAAATAAAGAGTGGGACTTGATTTCCTTTTAAGGAAGGGAATTTATCTTCTAGGGAGAGAGGAGGGGGATTGAAGGGTTGAGGGAGAAGAAAAAGACTTATGAAGGAAGTTTTCAATCCCTAAAATCCTTTGGGAACTTGGATTCCCAAATGGTCCTTGATGAAATGCCTTTGACATTAAATGGGACCACACTTGGCCAAGTGGACCCAGCCTAGGTTTGGAGATGGAATTTAGCAACCAATGATGTTCCTATCCTGGACAAGGTGATGGGAAAGGATCAGACAAGAGTTTTTACTTTGATAGGTCAAATTGATCCTACTAGGTTCTATCCTTGGGAACACCTAGGAAAAACTTGATCCTAGAGCTAGGGCTCGAGGTATCTGGAGATTCCACCATCAGAATTGGCCCAAGTTCTTAGGAGAGTGAGGGCACCCAACAACGCAACTGCCTCTAGGATATGGAAGTTTTCCTCTAGCTAGATTCCTAGGAAATTGTTGCCCTAGGTGACCTAATGGGGCTAGACCTAGGGAATGTGAAAATTTCTTAATCTAAGAAACCCTACTACAGTATCTTGATTTACTTCTCCTACTTGAATTAAGTTACAAGTTAATTTCTGAAATATTCAATAAATTAGCGAAGTAAATAGTTAATACAACTAGCAACCTACATATACAGATCAAATATTGAATAACATGCTCATAGACAAAGTGACACACAGATTTTCTAGACAACTGTCCCCGAAAAAAACCCAATGCAGGAAAACCAGTGTAACTAGCTCTGGAGGGTTTTCATTATTATGCATAATCTAAGTACAACAATCTTGGGCACCAAAACTGGTTCACCCAACAGAGAAAAAAAAATGGGAGTAATACGCTGCTCTGAATCCCTCTATGTCAGCCTGACTGGCCTGTTTCGGAATTTGCGCTGCTCAGTAAGAGCCTACGTCACACCTGAAGGGCTTACACTACCCCTGTGGTGCCATGACTAGGCCTGCGTCAGCCCTGCATGGCTCCTGCTGCCTCTGCGCTGCCCCTGGTGGGCTTTGGCTGGACTGAGTAGCTCCTGCTACCCCTACTGCTCTAGCTGGCTGGAATGCTTATGCAGAAAAAAAATAGGTAAGAAATAAGGCACTGGCCAAAGGTAATGTATAACAGTCTGAAAAATTGAAGAAATGAAATGAAAATAGCTCAATGGGACTAGAGAGTAAAAGGTTTGACAACAGCAATAAGTGCTTATAGCATCAGCTAAGAGAACAAAGGAGACTAGTTCACGAGGTTAAAATGTTGTATAATTGTTGGCACAGGAAAACTGTCGAATTTTTAGAGTAAATGTTCACGGGTACCATTAGTTGGTGATCATCGATTATCATTTTATTTCATCAAATACCCTAATGAATGGGCCTTACAAGCTATTTGAGTATACAAACGCCACAGAAGCTGTGTGATGGAAAAATATTCACACTATATTGAAGAAAAAACCTACCAAATAAGGATGACATTTCAAATGGGGCAAGAAATAATAGAGAGATAAACATCGAAAAAGTTAAAATGCTAGGGCAACAGGAAAGCAACTAGGTAGCATGGTAGAAAGCATAACAAAGAAAATTATAAAAATGGAAAACCCTACAAATTAGCACCCATCCAAACATCACCACAATTTTTTCTTTAACTCTAAATCTCCAAATTCATCAAATTATATCCTGTATTCAAACCTGATCCTATCTGTTAGCCATTCTGAAGATAAGGCTGAGAACTTACTACAGAACCATCACCTACATGTAGTGATCTTATTCTGTGACCAGACAACCTACTTTCGTGAAGACACGGAAAGGTAAACACTCTCTACCAAGATTTTCCGTACAACCCAGGTTGAGCAACCACATATATATCACCAGTTTTTTCTCTTCATATTTGTAACTTAGAAGAGATTTGTCTAACCACCTCTGGGTTGCTCCCAGAGTCACCTAGGCAAGCCCTCTCAGCATCATCCTCTTTTTGTAGTACCTAATTAGCAATTTAATTAACCATAACAGTTTCTTGATCATGCAGGTATTTCAAATATATTGCTAATAAGCATAAAGATTTCATGTTAAAAAATCAGGTCAAAAGACTTTAGACTATGATGCAAAAAATACAAAGAAACCTCACCAACACTCAAAGGACAAACAAAGTCAAACCTCTACAAAGTATAAATAGATATCTGATAAACCTCATTCCACCACAAAAATGTGCTTAACTAAAGAAAATTATAATTACTGTGCTTTCAAGACAAAGCTTTCAAGGGCAGTGATGTTATAAACATACCCCTACACCTCATGAACAATCAATGTGTATAATTAGACCATCATAAGGCTCATTTTAATTAGCATGAAACCTTTTTGTGGGGGAGAAATTAAATTTGTAACACAATTAAGGTGACATACACCTCCAATGTAAATGACATCATTCTACGTTTGTGTCAATTTGTTAAAGAGGTTATTTATAAACAATAAATTTAGTACTTGGACTTCATATTTTCATGGCCTTGAATCTAAGATGGATTTGTATTAGGAACACTTCATGAAAATAAGAGGGGGCCTTAATTTTGAACCCTCATACACACAAGAGCACTAGATGTTGCCCTTCAGATCCCCCATGGTGGTTTCAAAGTGGGTTTACATTAGTGTCTAGTTGAAACCAATGACATCATGATATTCCTCTTCTCAATAACATCTTCTAGCTTTTCCATATACACAACATTGAGTTAGAGGATCACCTTATCTAATGATCTTACAATTACAAGTTGTAAAAGTTCACCTACTAAATTAATACTAAATTTGATAAATTTTAAGTGACCGGACTAAAAATGACTAACTTAAACGGCTAAGAAAGTCATAATACATTGCATGTATTTCTCTGATCTCTAGGATGAAAGGGAAACCAAAATCAAAGCCAGACAACGTACATACATTGAAGATCGATTCAATTTTGGAAACTATCATTTAAAAAGAGGCTAGCTCTGCCCCAAAATGACAGTCCCTCCTCCAATACCTTGCCACGACTTCCATAGTTGTCAATTTTTACAATAATAGAACCTCTAAGTACAAGCTTACCGTATACTTAGAACTTAGGTTGGAATTTATTTGATTCTTGAACTCTTTAGATGATGACTAAAGATCATTAAATATATAGATTGAAGCATTTTCTTGTAGTTATTGATGAACTTGTTAACCATCCATAGAGGAATACTTCCCTCAGACATGTACTTGATTTTGTCCACAATGAAAGAATCCTACTATGTTTTTGGTATATTCGACAGGACTGTTAGCCCCCCTATGAAAGTTTTGACAAGCAAATAGGGGGCTAAATTGTTTTTGAGCCTTCAAGGAATGCATTTCCTCTGAAAACACAGTCTCCTTGAAGCCTCCTTGTGTCCTGACCCTTTGATGGAATTCCTCCTGTTGACTCCCCTTATAAGGCCTCTCTGTTTGTGAAGAAATGCCTAAAGGCCCCCTTTCTCTCTCTTATTTCATCCCCACTTAAATTCTATGTCATCTTCACTTCTTTTCCCCTTCTCACCTTTCATTTTCCCCCAAAATCCCCTTTAGATCCCCCCCTTAACCCTTTGTTGTCTTCCTCCCCCTTGATTCCCCTATCGTTCCCTCCCTTGGCCTTCGAATTCCATTAAAATGGGCCAAAACCCACTTTCCGATCATATAATAGGCCTTAACCACTTCCCCGCAATGCATTGTTATAAACTTTATATATTATAAAGTTTTTTATATATATTAGCCCCTTTCCGCCAACCCCGTTCCCATGTAACTGGGCGTTGTGACTGAGCGCTGCCCCTTAAGGCGCTCATCGCAGATCACACTTATCGCACATCACGGTTTCATTAAATGTATTCCATCGATCCATCGCAAATATTTGCGATGCGATCTGATCGCGTCGCAAATATTTGTGATGCGACCACCCATCACATTTCCGCTCCGTCGCACTTTCCAACTTTGCGATATGCGCTTATCCCAGTTGCGTCCATCGCAAAGCCCAAAGCGCAATTTTCTTCTTAGTGTCACTCTCTGCCATCTCATTTTCCGCCTTTGCGATTTGCGATCTGTACCCCCGGGTCCCACCTCCACGGCTTCTGCTCCATTGTTTTTCGTCATTTCCTTTGTATTTCGACCCAACGCTAAACTTTGGGTTTTACACTGTGCGTTCATTTCTTCCGCCACTTCTCACTGTTTCCGCCGTTCCCACTGTCATGCCACCGTTCCTCCAGCCTCCAAAGCATTCCTCCACTGCCACTGCCCGGGTTTATGACAAGTTTATTTATTTGCGCAGAGGGCACATAGATGGCCATTTCAACATGTACCAGCAGATCAGTCGAAGGAATTCAAAGGGGGTTGGTGCCTGTTATTAATGAAATTAAATGATTCACCCCGTATTCAAAGGACCAGGGCACAGTTGAAGACTAATGCACACACAACAGGTCTTGTCTGTGCGTATTCCAGCAGAGCGTTTTCTCCAGGACAGACATCTACCTACATCGCCCCTCATATCTCCTCGAGCCTTGAAATGGTTGATTATACTGACAGAGCTTTTAAAGACTATCTAAATAGAAGTGATGGAGGTATGGAGAGTCTTGTAGTTTCCCTATCCATGTCATTCATTCCAGAGGGCTGCACAAGGTCCCAGACCACCATAAGGACTTCAAGAACATATCAAAGGTCGATCTTGGCCTGACAGAGTCTCCCATAGCAGATTACAAAGTACACACAGTGATGCAGAAAGCCATTAAGTGGTGTGGGCGTGAACACTTCCGCCTTACTGACTTAATGAGATTCATTCAATGTTCATCTACTTCTGTTTTCCTCATTTTCCTATAAGAATCCCGAGAACATGTTGTAAAAGGTTGTTGTTCAGTTGTTGGCTACTGCCGTTGCTGTTAGAGGGATTCAGTTTGACTGTCAGAACAGTCTTGGGAGTGAGTAGCAGAGTAGTTGTATGTAATAGGCTAGGAGGAGAAGTCTGGACTGTATTAGCCATTGAGCTTAGTGTACATGACTAGTTTTGCATCAATTAATCAAAGCATATTTCGCAGGATCCTGGTCTATTACTATTGGTGTTGTTTCCTTACTCTGTTTATTACATTTCCATATTGTTTCATGGTTCTTCTGGGCTTGCATCAGAATAATGGTATAGGATTCATCCTTGTTAGGTTCCCTATGCTGTCTGCTCTCCTTGCCCTCAATGTTTTCTGCTAAATGTGTTATCTGAGAATTGATTTAAGTCAATTTAACTAGTGTAGTGGATGTTATTGCCTACTCTCTGATGTATGAATTGGTTGAATCAGTTCTTAGGTGTTCTTGCTGGGTTTAAGCTGGAAGGTTTGGGAACAATGGGGATGAGTGTTAGCCCTTTCCACTAGGATCCTTGCGTGACCAGCTGGCCCCTCTAAGATCCCTTCTGTTAAACTTATCTCTGTTTTGCCCTTGGAGTTGCTAAAGCAGACCTGGAGTTAAATGACCTCTGGTCCGATCTATAAGCAGCCCCTTTGTCTCTTCGAGAGCTGCCTTAGAGTATGTCCAAGAAGGTCTGGATTTAAATTACCTCGGACCTGATCTATAGACAGAAATTGGGTTACTCCCCTTCTCTCACTTTCCTTCCTTAATGTTCCACCTCACCATCTAATATAAAAGATCCTTTAGTATTAGATTACTTGCCCTTTGAAAGCCTTGGCTAGTGGATGCGAGTAATCTCCTTTTATGACTCCATAGCCCAATGGATGGCACTGTCTTGGCCTGTCCTCTTCGCTGAAGCCTCCTGCTGTTCTGTTCCTTTTCTCCACTTGCTTTCCCAGTCCATGATCTTCTAACCAACCCAGCAACCAACTAACCAAATCATTTAAACCCCCCATTTGTGCTTCATACCTAGCCTAATATCTCAATTTGAGCTTTCAAAGATATATCATTCTTGCTCTTTTTGGAGAGATCCCTCTCTGGGTCCAGGAGGGCTAGATCCTAGGGCCCCAAAGTGGTTTGATGTTATCTTATCTTTTGGTATTGCCAAATCTGCCAAAACATAGGAACCCCAACAAGGACTACATCTTGAAAGTAATGAAGATTTAATTATTAATGATTGAAAATCCTTTAAGAGGTGGGGACAATCAAATTCACATAAGAGGAGGTATTCCCTTTGTTTAGCGAACCTCCATGGAGAGAAAGCAATAAATTCAAGATTAACCTATTGTTTATGTGATAATTAGGGAATGTATATCCATTCTCTCAAATATTAGTCTTAGATAATGAGAAAGAATCTCCTATTTATTCTAAATAATCATTAATGCTATTTATAGAATACCTTCTCACCATCACAATCACAATAGTCATTTTTTTAAGAAAAAAAATACAACAAAACTTTAAATATAAAAATAAATAACCTCCATACATAAAGGTGAAAACATATTTAAAACAAATTTAAAATAAATTAGAATATAATATAAAAAAATTAACAAAAATCTTGATACAACATTAATTTAAATAATTTTCTTTAACACAAATATATTATTAAAAACTACAAATTAATATTAATAAATAAATAATTTATATAAAACCCCACTTTAATAATGAATAATTACTTAATTTATAATTGATTGATATATCGATTCAATGTGACTCAAAGAAATGAGACACGCCATTATAATTATCCCACCCAATCACTTAGTTTCATTCCTTTGCCCTCTTGTTCCATTTATTTTTCCAAATTAAAAAAATATTAAACTATTCCAAATTCTTTGAAATAATTTAACTCAAATACAAATATATGGCGCCTTTACATTTAATGGCTTTTTGTATTTTGCCGATATTGCATTATCCCTCTCCCTGACCTGAAATGAGCTCACGCACTGAAACGAGCTCAGGAGCTCGCTTTTATACAATCCTGGTTTGCAATCGCTCTGGAATAAATCCCCGAGCCCCCAGATCCCTTCATGCACGGCTTCCAACAGATCATTTATGCACGACTTCCAACAGATCATTTGCGTTTCTTCACCGAGTTCAGAAAAGGTATTTTTCTACAAGAGAATGCTTGAATTGCAAAATCCCATAAAAAAAATTTGTGGCTGTCACGAATCCTGTATGCTCTATCTTGGAGAAAATTCATTAAATAAGTGACTGTATTCTATGAACTAAATTTTTCGAAATAGGTCCTGCTCAAAACACTGTTTTAAATAGCAGAATTAGAGAGAAAAAAAAAGTTGATTAAAGTATCTACAATGGTTCTTTGGTTCTCTCAGTTCAATTATTCTAAGATTTCAATGGAAAATTTTAACCCTATTTTGGCTTATAGACAATATTTCATAAGCTAAGGCTCTCTATAAATGGACTAGAGGAGGTTGTGCTCAAAAATTTGCTTAAAAAAACGACAGAGTTTGTGAATAAATTCATTGAGTTAAAGGATGGGGATTCTGATACATTTTGATTAGTTTGATTGAATGATTTCTCTTTATGTTCTGAACATTTCAAAGTCTTGGGAGAATGGACATTGATTATTCTGGTATTTGACGATATTCTATTCAAATTACACAGAGGAAGATAGAAAGTTAGGGCTTTTAGAGGCTGGGCGTACAGAATGCCAAAATCTTTACGGGTTTTTGTGAGATTTTTAAGACTGTCAAATAGGATAGAACATTAGGGCTTTCACTAAGCCAAGAAGGCTAATGTCACATTCTTTATAGATTTACTTAAGAGTTACGAGACTGAACATTTTTGATGTTCAGGTGGTTCATAGATATCTTCAAGTGGTTTCTATTTGTATGGAACAAGCAGTTTCTGTTTGTATGTAACCGAGAATTTGATACGTCAACTGAAATACTATGCTTTAACGGGTTTTCCCTTTCAGATCATCTTTGTGCAATAGAATACAATCTTTAATGTTCTTTAGTGTATGGATAAGTGAAAACTAATGGATCAAGAAGCAGGGACTATAGAAAAAGTTACTAATGGAGGGAAACGTTATCCTTCACAAGATAACAACGTAGAGGTACTTTTTTGTTGTTTTGGCCAGAATAGGCCATCCAAGTAGGCCTTAGAAGTTACAGAGAGAAGCTCTTTGTTTTCTTTTACAACAGTTGAAGTGGAAAACTATTGCCACATTCTGTCCATTATAGAAGGAGGTCTTGTAACATGCTCCGAGTTGCCAGTTTCTCTCTAAGAAAGTTTGTATGGAAAACCAATGTTCTATTGAAGGTTTAATCATACAAAGGATGCGTAAAACGAAACTCCTTTAGTGAGTCCAAGAAAAATACCTGGCGAAGAATTGGTGCAAAATGATACCTGTAGAAGAGCCAACAAAGTTCCAAAATTAGAGCCAACTTCGCCAATTAAAAACTGCAAACAACCTAGAATCCTATCTTCAGGACGAGATTGTTTGAAGCACCCCAAAAATTCAAGTATGTTGCTACTGTGCTACCTTTCTATAGACTGGAATTATTTCTTTTATTTTTGTAATATCAGTTATATAGTCCTGGTTCAAACATTTGAAATATAGACTTGATTTTTCATCCAGTTGATTATGAGACTTTGTACTCAAGGTCATGAGAAAAAAAATCCAATACTTTTCACCTAGTCAAGCATAAGATCTTGAAAGTTAAATAGTAACTGTCTCTATCTAGTTTCCCACTGTGCAGCGGGCATATCGCTGATTTTAGCAAGCCTTAGCATTTTCCTCTCTAACTGCATAAGGGAGCAAATTTCTGAACTCTTCCCTGACACACATGAAAGTCAGATGTAGTTTCGGCAATGGCATTCGCAAATTATAAGAAATTATTGTACAAGAACCTTCTTACAGTCCTTGCTTCTCAATGCCAAGCAGATGCTACAATGAGAATTTTGTCCAACCATCCTTAGACTTTTGGCTATTGCAGTATGATTGATGGAGAAAATATTTAACTGTGTCCTTATTATTTATTTTCTCTTTCCAACTTGGATTGTTTATCTGCTCTTAACAGTTCATTTCCTTGAGAGCACAAGGCTGCCTTTTAAGTGCCCATTTTCCCTTCTTTATTACACAAATATCCAAAACAACCTTGTTACCTTGCATCTATTATTTGACTCCTTCCTTCTTCCATTGATCCTCTAGATGATAATATGGAGGTTAATCATAAAAACAAGACAAGATACACTGCTCATATTCCAGACAAGATTTCTTCATTTCTACATGTGCCAGAACCCAGTTGAATTTTCCTTCTTGTGACAAATACGAAATGATACACCGCTCATATTCCAGACAAGATTTCTCCATTTCTACATATGCCAAAACCCAGTTGAATTTTCCTTCCTCTTATCATCTTGATTCTTGCTTAGCTTAGTCCAACTTCTTACTTTGGAAGTTTACAAAAAAGTTACAGAATCCATAACATCTTGTGTACCTGAGTGGTGTATTTCCAAAATCAACAGGTGAAGTCCAATTTCCCAGCGTCCAAATTCCTTCAATTCACTATTGATACAAAACAAGAAATTATAGCTAGCTACTAACATTCTCACTTGAAGCTTTAACACGATTCCTAGGAATTACATATATCCTTTAGTGTTTCTAGTCATCAGAATTTAAGGAGCCAATTTAGAAAATCTCACACATAGAGGGAAATCAACAAGAACATTCTTCAAGAGATTAAAGCCAGATTCTCCTTAAAAATTACATCTCTATCATTCCTACTAATAAAAATACGAGTCGATTAGGCTTGTACTAGTGCAATAAGAACATATACCATGCTAGGGACTAATGTTTTATTCTTATTTGGCACAAAAGTGACCAGTTTTATCACCATTGCTTGCTTCCAACATGAGGGGTTCCCTCTGGTGATTTCTCACCATCAACATTTAGCCTACATAGGGCTTGGTCTAGTGGTAAGTTAGACCAATTTCGATGCTGGAGACCAAGATTCTATTCCCTATAGGCATAGAAGTTTACTAGGACTATCTTGATTGGCTAGCCTACAACGTTAGTGGCACCCTTAAGAGGGCTTCTGGCCATGAAAATGAGCTGCAAGAAAAAATGATCTACCAATAAGGGGGAGTGCATATGATGACTTGGGTTCAAACCCTGACAAGTGCACTCCATTGTGTTACTAAGGGCCCATGATGAGGCCAAGAGGAAAATACAAAATTCAAGTCCAAATGGATTTTATATGGGCATAGAAACCCCTCAAATGCAGCAACTTAGCCAATGTTCCATTGTGTTTGACAATGCTCTTCCCCATGTTATAGTGGGGAAGTGTTTCCCCTGCTTTTGACCAAAAATAAAATAACAACCTAGAGAAGATATTAAAGCCAGACCATCCTTAAAAATCACGTCTCTATCATTCCTACTAATAAAAATATGAGTTGATTAGGCTTGTTCTAGTGTAATTTAAGAACATATACCATGCTTGGGACTAATGTTTTATACCTATTTGGCACAAAAGTGACCAGGTTTATCCCCATTGACTAGCTTCCAACATCAGTGGCTCCCTCTGGTGATTTTTCACCATCAATATTTAGCCTACATAGGGCTTGGTCTAGTGGTAAGTTGGACCAATTTCGATGCTGGAGACCAAGCTTCTATTCCCTATAGGCATAGAAGTTGACTAGGACTATCTTGATTGGCTAGCCTGCAACATTAGTGCCACCTGTTGTGGCCCTGTAATTTATAATATTGGCAAGAATAAACGATAGAGGACAACATCAAACCGCTTTGGAGTCTAGAACCTATCCTTCCTAGACTCAGAGAGGGCTCTCTCTATTTTTATGATTTAGCTTGATGGTTATAAAGGCTGATATTAGGCTAGTTATAGAAATTATGAGGGCTATTTGTTTTGATTGATTATGTGGTTGGACAGATAGAGCTATGAAACTTAATCCATTGGGCTATGGAATCATAAAAGGCTGAATTGTGCATCAACTTTTCAAGGGCATTCACAGGGCAAGATAACTATGCAGACTGAATCTTACTGGCAGTGTGAATATGAGATGGAATAAAACAATGAGTTCAGTAATAGCTAAAGAGTAGTTAAGAATTATTTAACTATACTTGAGAAGAAAACATTAAGATAGTAAACACAGACAAAATTAAGGTGCTCTCTTAGGAAATCTTAATCTAAATTTTCTGTTTCACAATTAGACAAATTGATGCTTAGCATGAAAGGAAGAGAAAAACATTAACACATAAGAAACATCACCATTAACATATCTCAAGAATCCTGTGAACGGTCTCTTATTATTGATGCCCCAAAAAAAAATAGAGTGCTCCATTACAATGATCTTTACAACGCAGAGTCTAACAAGGTCCAACCCTTGATAATGAAAATACAAGCAGTATTTAACTGCAACTATGCTGGTTGCCCTACTCTAATTCAACAATCTTCATTAACTACAATTTAATTAGAATTTGACAACTATGGCCATGCAAGGCCCGAACAAAAAATATCTCTTTCAAAACCGATTGTAACATTGACTTTGGTAGCTCTTCGTAAATCAAAAAGGTATGCTAAAAGTGGCTGAGGTGGTCACGAAGAGGCAACGCTGGGTGGCTCTGACATCTAGCTCTGTCATTCAGACCGCCTTTGTTGGATCATTAGTTCTAATGCGGCGCTGGCTACCATGTGTACCCTTGAATATCTCTGTCCAATATTTGCCATCGGTCACCAATTTTTGCATCTACATCGTCAATTTCTTTTCCTAGCTTGTGAAGCATAGCATCGATTCTATTTATCAGAGAAGACGAAACATTGCTTCCTACAGAAACTTTAGTCGCATGACACTTTACATCCTTTGATAGTTAGACACAGAGAATCCTTCACCCTTGTTAGGAAAGGCTGAATTGGTGGCTTCACATTGCTATTTACGCTCAATCACACTGTCTAAAGGAAGATATTATGTTGCCTTCTGTGGTATCTCAAATATACCCTTTACAAAACAACCAATTCCTCCTGCTATCTTAATTTCCTCCATGTGGCCCTCAATTATATCTTGTAACACCTGTGTTGGAGTTCGCTTGACCTTTTTTATACGGTATGACATTTGTTGCCACTTGTAATCTCTTACTTCAGCTAATGATTCTTCTCTTGTTTTCTCCCTCTTTTTCCCCTAATAGGAAGAGTGCTGCCATATAACTCCATCCTGCTCAAGTATGGGTGTATAATCGGAATGCCTTTTTCGCTCCTCTGTAGCCTTCTTCATGGCATTTTCATGCTCAACTAATAGCTGAAAGCATTTCAAAATCGCAGGAAGCTTTGCCTCCTGGACAAAGGCAATTAAGACCTCTACATGACGAATGTTGAACTCAACAACATCCGAACCGAATCAATAGCAGAACACTGGCCATACACATTCTCGAAGTTTTCCACTACAACATATTCTCCTTGTGAAAGCTTAAACTTCTGAAAGTGCATCATATCCCATTTCAGGGATAGACTCAAGGCAAACATCAATATTCGGAACAGGTGGACCAACAGTCTTGATTGTTGAAATAACATTTGGAAGGGAAACAAAACTTCCTGCAAAATTTTTTGTCAAACCATAGTCTTGTACAACATGGAAACACGTCACTACTCGTAGAAACTCTTCCACATGTCTTGCAAGTGGAGCTGCTCTTGATGACATTACATGGACACGTCCTCCCAAACCTTGTTTAATCTTGCTAAAGACAACTTGATCAAAAAGTGGAGATGCTTTTTCATGTTTCAACCCTTTGCGCATATTATTAAGCTTGTATTTGTATGCAAATTCAAACACTTTTCTATTTAGAAATCCTCCAACGATGATCTTCTGGTTTAAACCTGAATATATGTGATCAAAAACACGTGGGACACCACAGAAGACAGTTGGCTTTAGTTCTGTAATATCCTTCACCAAAAGCTTCACATCCCCACACCAAAAGCCTATTGAAGAACTTTTTGATATGAAAAATTCCTCTGTCACCCGATAAAATATTGCTAGAGGAAGAAACGAGAAATAAACATCCTTCTCTGTGAGCTCTTCATTCTGACATTTAAGAAAATAAGCAATTTCAGTCACCATAGAAACAATGTTTTCATTTGTGATCAATATGCCTTTAGGTTCACCAGTTGTGCCATTAGTGTACATTATCGTGAAAATATCTCTCTTTTTGCGTAATGATAGTTCAAACCTCCTTTCCTTTCCCAGCAACAAAAATTCGTTCCAAGTATAGACTTTGAGCATTTGTTTTACGAAAAACTGAAACCGGATTTCAGAGAGCCCAACAGATGGTAAGTCGTATTGTGATTGGGGGGAGGGGGTGTAAACATATCCTTCACTTTCCACGTGGTTAATGGCTGGGTTTGAAAAGTACCCATTTTGAACACCCCCCCTCCTCCATTAAAATTTGAAACACCGAGGGGGTCCGAAATCAACTTGAACCGTCAATCTAAACCAACAGTTATCCTTCATAAGTCGAACATGCGTGAGGTTTAGCATAATATCGGCATAAGCTCCACTTCCATAGTGTTATAGTTTGTAGCTCTTAAATCTCCTTCTACCAGACCATCCTCTATCGAAACACCAATACGCATAGCCTTACTTGCATCAAGTTCATCTTGGGATTATATTCCTCCACTTCAGGAGATCTCTACTCATTTGTAATAATAGATTCTGAATTGACAAAACATTCAACCATTTCATTGTTTATATTGCTTTTAGACACACCTGTCGTTGTTGATATAGTGTGGGGAAAAGACATTTTTTCATATTTATAACATTGAACCACCAGCTCAATCATTTGAGAATCTTCACTTCCTCTATGTATCTGCTCAATACAATCTTTACTGAGGCTTACTATGTCATTGTTTTTTTTTTGTTGATTCAATGTTTTGAAATGTCATATCTATGAAACATGGGTAGTCATCGGCTGTCACTCTCACTATCTCCCTGATTTCTCTGTTACTAATTGATAGCTCTCCACCAACTTTATTTGACGAGCAATAATGTCAGCACATATTGGAAGAAGCTCAACTGGCTGCCCTCCAGGGATCACAATATATTCAATAGCAAGTCTGGCCTCTTCTAAAGCATCAATCTCTTCTCAGGAAGATCTTCTCTTGGCTGCTCCATCTGATATCTCAATATCATTCTTAAGCTTTTTGAATGAACTAAAATAACTTGCACCAAGAGTCTCCAAACCAAGAATAGTACGCATGACCCTTACCATCTCCGCCATCATGTTTGTCTTCATCACAAATATGGGTAGACGTTGATATTTAGCCACTCCTCGAATCCATGAATTCTCCTTGAGCTTAGAATGTAAAGTAAGAATTGCATCAGCTACTCCAATGTCATTGTGAATTTAACTGCATTCTCTAGGCCCATTACTTCCACTACTTGCTCCAGATCAGCCTCCATGATCTTTTATAAGTATATAAAATAAGTGGTGAATCATCATCCTTCTGAAATTGCTCATAACTACCTTTCAACCCAAAAATATCATCATCACCACTCTCATTACCAACCTCAAAAACACCATCAGACTCTAAACATGTCAAAGTGCTCCTAAAATGGCTTCCAATGCCTGGTTCTGTTGTGGCAGGACTTCCATCTGTCACTACCTTCATAACCATTTGGCAGACCTCAAATGATGGAGATTTTCCTATTCTCAACATATCATGGAAATTTTATATGAAGTTTGAACAGGCCAAGATAGATACTTGATTAATTATTTCTATTTTTTAATTGACATTGCATACTGTATCATACAGCATATTTATCCCCTGGGATGGATATGAAAAAATTTATAGAGCACCTGCTAATATGGCATCCATAGTTGCTTCTAAGCTGTGATGAATACGGCATTCGATCCCTGATGTCATCTCTACAGCATAAGTAAATGAGGATGGTCCTTTTCTCTCAAGTATAGCCTTCTGAACTCCCCTTCTCTTTGCCTCATCATCTCCAAGGGTAACACTCTGCACAACCTCTACAAGCATATCTAAAGAAGGATTCTTTATGAGATTTTCAATAGTCATTCCATGCGCAGTTCTAACCAATTGGATTTCATGATGACAAATAGTACTGGTTGCCATTGCTTCAGGCTTTGTTCTAGTTTCATCAATAATAACTGTTTGAGGCATATGATTTTCAACTGCTTCAATCATGACTTTATGTTGCATATCAACATTTGGTACGTGCATTCTCCGTGACCAACCAATGCATGCATGAGGGATGTCTCCATCACCAACTATTTCATTTGATGTATCAACTACCACAGTGCGCTTCTTATCTGGTTCCATATTAGGCTGATTGGATGGGAGAGACATTGATTTTTCTGAAACATCAAACATATTTCCCAATTTCATATCTACTCCCTCACTTATTTCTTCAACACTATCAACTGCAATTTCTTCCACTGTCAAAACACTCTTCTTCTTCATTATCTGAATGTGAATCAAATTCAACATTAGAGGAAGATGATTTTTCCTCTGATTGAACTTCAAACCCCTCATCGTCAAATGAGTTAAACCTATTAGTTCCATCTTTGTGTTTCCCACTATCATCTTTGCCATCCACAGCTTGAGAAATGCCCTCAAGATTGGGTTCAGTTGCAACATCATTTGTGTCTACAGTGGGCTTTGATTTTTTGAGAAATATCTTGTATTTTAACATTTCTTTTTCTTCTTTTCACAAAGGCTTTCCTCAACTGTCTGCATATAAATTCCACCTCCTTTTGTCCTGTGACAAATACCAGTATACCACCAGGTGGTAACTTCTTATGAATAGCTAAGACCTTTTTGTAAGCCTTCCCCAAGTAATCTACCAGCTCTGTCTTTGCTGAGAGATGAATGGTTACGGGAAGTTTCCTTGTAGCCACTTCTACTACAGATGGACTTGAAACAGGAACTACAAAATTTGTGCCCAAAGGAGCACATTCAAAACCCTTAGAAGTGGCACTGGTTTGTGTATCTAGCTTTGTTAACAAGTGGCTAAGGGCTTCATTGTTGTGAGTGTCAATAAGATTCAAGATACTGAGGCAATATACAACGTAAGTAGCAGGTCCAGGTGGTGGGGCACTAGTTGGTGAAGCCATTTCAAATTTGTCCCATTTTCGCTATTGAATTTGAAAATATGCAGGACAAAGTGTAAATTTAAAATTTATGCCATGCCAACACCACCCTTAATAGGTCTTTTGGCTATCAAAAAGAACTGCAAGACAAAATGTTCTACCAATAAGAGGGATTTCATATGATGACTTGGGTTCAAATCCTGACAAGCACACTCCATTGTGTTACTATGGGCCCATGATGAGGCAACAGGAAAATACAAAATTCTAGTCCAAATGGATTTTATATGGGCATAGAAAACCCTCAAATGTAACAGCTTAGCCAATGGTCCACTGTTTTTGACAGTGCTCTTCCCCATGTTATAGTGGGGAAGTGTTTCCCCTGATTTTGACCAAAAACAAAATAACAACATAGAGTGTTGTAAATTTTTAATATGTGCACCTCAATGCAATTGATTAATATCAAAGGTGGGTCTTTTTTCCATCTTGGTAACTCCCTCATTATCGCAAAAAGTATTATGCTTATCCTAATGAACTTGCATATCTACAAGTATTTTCCCAATCCAAATTGCTTCACATGCCCATTTTGTTGCTACTCTGTCTTGAGTTTCCTACATTCAACCTTGGAAGTTAGGGGAGAGACAGATCTAGTGGACTATAACCTTGTCTAAGGACTTTGATACCTTTTGTAGGGAAACAAGGATCAAGAGGATGCTAAGAATGGGCTTGTAGAGTAACAAATCCATCATTGAGATAGCAAAAACCATGATCCAAGACATGGATTTACCCATGTCTCTTTAAGCCAAAGCTTGCAACACATTGTCTATATCTTGAACCAATGTCCTCACAGGATCTTGAAGGACAAAACACCAAAGAAATCTTTTGTCGGTGAGAAGCCAAAAGTATTACATTTTTGTTTCCTTTTTTTTGTCCAATTTATATTCGTATTCATGATGAGAAAAGGACTAATCTTGAACCCTTGAACATAAAGGCAATCTTTGTTGGATAGAGTAAGGTATCCAAGGCCTACATGATCTAAATTAAAGTGCAACTTAAGACATTGGTGAGCAAGGATATGAATTTTGATGAAGATGAATGGTCCTCAAAACCATAGAAACATCCTATAGTGATTAATGAATGCGAAAATTTTGTTCCAGATTCTGTTCTAAAACTGAAAAAGAAATCAAATTCAAATCAGCAAGATTCTAGTCAAGGAACAGAGACCTAATTACTTATTAGTGTAGCCAGGAAGTTAAGATGGCTTACTCAAACATTGTAGGGTGTACGAGAACAAGCGGGAGAATCTAAGTCCACGTCTCAAGCAAGTCAAGCTAAGAAATTTCCTACTTATGTTGCACTAATGTCTTCTATTCTTCAGACAATGCCCTCCCTTTTTTACTTCAATTTCGTCTTTGAGAAAGGATTTTTTCTTGGAAAATTTTTGTCATTATATGTCAAGGGGATTTTCTGAGCTGAGGAGATAAATGTGGGACTTGATGAGCAGTGGCTCACAATTGAGGTTGAACTAGCTTTCAACTGAAAACACATCAGTGTGTTCTTCCAAATGATCATTGAGAAATGTCTTTCAAAGCTGCTGAAAAAAAAAACTGGGCACAAATTTAGACTAAAATTGACATCGTTGTTGTGCCCTTGGGATTGATTTATTTTACATGTAGTTTATAAGTTGCAGATATAAGGATACTATTTTGAGATCATGATGTGAAGATATCCCGAGCTCACATATTTTTGGTGAATGAAATAAGAGGTATTGGTGGTACTAGTGTAAGAAAGAAAAACCATCCTCCTTTATGAATTATTCCGTATAGGTATAACTACTATAATGAAGTGAGTTCTAGGTGGGAAGGCTATATTTAGTAAGCTACAATGGTCCATCAAAGTGTTTTTCTATTAGTTCTACTGCCAGACTTGGCAAGAGACGGCTCAAAATTCTTGCAAGTGATCCACCAAATATATATCATGGAGAATTATCGACTCAAAATAGCTACGATATAGACTAAGGGATGCATCAGGGATCTGATTTATGATTTCTGGCTGTTTACCTTTTTTTTGTAGCTGATTGGATTGTTTCCTTAAGGAGTTCATGCTATTAAACTTCCTTGTGGACCCATAAAAGAAATATGTTCATAATCATTTAAATTCCTTTCCTGTAGGTTGTCATATCAAAGGACTTAACCATGGCATGATCAAAGCAACTGTAAAGAAAAGGAAAAGAAAAATTTTCTAAGCTTAATGACTTCTTTCCATTGATAAGCTAACTATGACAACCTTGAAATATTTTCAAGGAATTTCTATGATGATGCTAAATTGGTCTTGCAAGGCCTGTCAATGGCAAATTTTACAGCTTGATTTCACAAATGGAAATTTAGGATGCCTAAAATATCTTCTATAAAGTGCAGAGGACCAGTCACTAGAACGCAAAGAACTGTTTTGCTACACTGTTTATCTAAATTGATGGATATACTCTTAACCAGATTCCTCAAACGATGATGTCATAAAATGATTGAAGGGCTCTTCCAATTCAGCACCATACCCAGCATATTCATGATCATCTTGGATGATATTTAGACCATTAATGAGATTGGAAAGAGGGCTCTCATATCGGAATCAAATTCAGCATATAAATAGATCTATCTAGGTTTGTACAATAATTCAACTCATCTCAAGGTGGTACAAAATCCCCTTCAGCTCATAAAAAGAAATTTATTTCTAATTTATTTCGTCATTTGAGTGAATGCCAGTGCTTTGTGCCCTACTAATCTTAAATTCTTAACTGTCTGAGTAAACTCACTAACTTCTGCAATTTACCACAGTCAAATTGTATAAGTCACCTATCAGGAAAGAACAACTACCTTCACACAATAACAGGTCTAAGAGGTTCAAGAAGCACACTGAGCTCTTTGCTAGCATTATCTTATAGGATTCAATGGCTTAGAATACTGAGCTCTTTGCTAGCATTATCTTATAGGATTCAATGGCTGATTTAGTAGACCACTAAATTGGTAGAGGCACTCTTGCAGCTGGAATTGCAAAGACAAAAGAATTTGAAGTTCAGCAACATTTGACACCACTATGAATGTAACGAAACAAGACCAGTAAGTCTGATGAAGACTTCAGATAGCATGAGCTTCATCCATTGCATGAAGATAAGTATATTTATGATACCAAATCCCTTGAAATAGAATTGGGTATAGGGCGGTGGTCTCACTCTGAAGACAAAGGGTTCAAAGCTGCAGCAAAAAGGACACTAGAAATATTTAGTTGTGTAAAGTTTAAACAAGGTCTCTTTTCTTGAATATTTTTAGTTGAATGCCTTAAAAGCATTGATGACTGTGTTAGCCTTATCAATATTCGACAAAAAGGTTGTAATTTCATTCATGCTTGAGAACTATCATACTTATCCAAAACAATTTATGTGCTTGTTATGTATCTAGACTCTACCTAGTTTCCTTGTTTATGGTATAACATTTTCGGTTCAGTCCGTTTTGGTGCTTATCCTTCTGTTTATAGGACCTCATATTGTGTCTTGTTGGATAGGGGACGCAGTTGGGATCAATAAACCTAAATGCAGCCTTGTCAGAAGAATCAATAGGGTTGTGTGTTGAAGATATTTTCAATTATCTGTTATCAATACAGGTGTTAGGCCCCCTTTGTGACCCAACAAATTACATGCTAAATTTTCTCTTTAAATAGGCCCAACTTTTGATAATTTTTGTGATATGGATTTCCATCTGTATAGTATCAATAACAAATAAGATGCAAACTTGGACACTTTATGCAAAGGAGATCATAATAGTGATCACAAGCCTAAGATCATTGATGTATATCAAGCCATTTATTCCAGATGGATTGGAAACAATGCTTAGATGAATCCTGGAAGTGCTTGTGACATCATTAGATATTATTCATTCTCAACATAAAAATTACTAGGAAAATGGAGAATCAAAGATAGGAAGAATGTGGGAGATGTCCTTTCCGATGTTTCTCTTATGAGTTTGGGATTTTTTCCTTTTTTGTGCAGTTGTGTTGAAAAAAATAATGTTGCAAACATATCTTTAGCTGTAATTGATATGCTCTTAAAAGGTTTCCTTGCATCTAATACATGGATTCCTGTTTTTCAAAAGCATTTTCCCACAAAGTGTGTAATTAGTCAGCTTCGACATGATAGTTGGAGAGATTCAGCTCTTGTAATCCTGAATTTATGTTTATCTTTAGCATGTGTTAGAGGAGGTGCTAAGATATTGCAGTTTGCTGGGATTTTTTCAAGCTTGTCAACATTTAGTCACTTCCTACGGGATGAACTTTCATCGAGCTTTAGAGATAGAGAGGGTCTATTATCTGTGTGGCATAAAGATAGACAGTGTGATGGGTTATGGGGTTTAGGGCTAGCAGTTGTAACAATGAGGGTGAATTATATTGGGGAAAATGCTACTGTTGTTTTAGTTCTAGACAATGCATTGCCATTTTTATTTTCTGAAAAAGATTATATCTTGTGTGCATTGTATGCCGCTGAACTTCCAACCAATTCACTTGGTAGGAAAATAACATAACATAAAGACCCTAGACTTCTCTTGTTGCATTACAAGAAACAGAGCATGCCATTACTCTTATGTGCCATCTTGCAAAGAACTGAGTGACATGACTACATGTTATGCAATGTGTAGATTTAGAACTCAGGGAAACTAGTATAAATCTATTAGCCTTTATTGTTGGAGTTGGTCTTATCTATAGTCAAGATAATACTAGGGAAAGTATGTTTTTGGAATTCCCTCCCATTCAAAAGGAAAATATAGCTACACATGAAAAACCTTAAACAACAAAAATGGATGGTTTGGTGTTTCAACAAGGGGATCTATGGCTAAAAGAAAATGGTGGATAGCCTTGTAATAATTTGCACTTGATCTTGGAACAAACATTTTGTCATTATTCTTGGTAAAGGGTGAAGCTAAATCAGAAAATATCACTGCTTCCTTTACGAAATACTCAGATTTGGTTTCCTTACAAGTGTTCATAATAAATTTTCTAATTTTGATTTTTTTGTGAAGGCAAGCAAAAGCAACAATTGAAAGAGTAGAGGAAGCTGAAAATATCGATCTTGTTCATTTCGTAGAGCTTCTAGTGTCTGAATATAACACATACCCAGTAGGAATGAATATTTAAATATGAAAGTCGTTGGTTTGATGTATTGCTTCTTGGGTCCAGAGGTGTGGCCAAGTACAAGTGAGGTTTTCCTTTGGCATGGAAAGTACATGCTTAAGACCTTGAAAAAATTCCAAATGATTGTTTGTAAATCCATGGTCACCCCAATGATGCCAATTCTAGGTTGCATGCTGACTAGAACTTAGACATGGTAGACCCTTTGATGTATAGACAATTGATTAGATACTTGATGTATGTTTCATAGTGAACACCTTGATCTAGTTCACAGTTGATCTGAGGCATATTCATAGGGTAGTTGCAAAACATGTTCTTTGATATTTTAAGGGTACAAAACAGTATGGTTTGAAATATGCAAGAGATGGTGAGTTGAAGCAGCATGGATTTATTGATTTTTATTATGTAGGAGATGCAAGTGATAGGAAGAGTAATTTCTGGTGCTGCTTCAATTTGGGTTTAGAAACAATTTTCTGGTTGACTAAGAAGCAGCGTTTAGTGCGATTGAGTTTAGAAGAGACAGAGTACATTGCAATCAACACTACTAGTTGTAAAGCCATATTGGCTTCACAAGTTGATTGCAGCACTAACATGTGAGATGTTGGAGCCCACTTGGGTCAATTGTGACAGTTAAAATTGTGTCGAACTCTATGATAATCCAATATTCCATGATTGCTCCAAGCACATTAAAATCAGGTACCATTTGTTGGAAACATGCTTTAGAAGGGAGCAATCGATCTAGAGTACATTCAGACAGGTTGCAAATATCTTGACTAAGCCCTTGGCCAAGGGAATTTCAAGATATTCATGGGGAGACTTGGATGGGTGGAGAACAATTTCCTCAATAAGAGGTAGTATTAAAATATTGTACCTTGGAGAGTCTTTTACAATCTGGTTGCACATGTGGCACTCCTCGGCACATGTATGAATGAGGTATGAGTGCTTTAGTTGCAGAATTTCGACAAGATAGTGAGGGGCACACTTCCTCTTTCCAAATTCAACAGTATGGCACTTTAATTATGAGGGAGTGATCAATATTATAGATTGGATTGTTGTTTTGTTCTTAACAATCTATTCTCAACAATTTGCATGTGTTTTCCATGTAAAATAGGGTGCATGCACTTTGAAAGTGTTAGTTTTAAATTCACTCAAGTAGTTTGCTAATTTTGACCTAGTCTGAAGTCTAGTTAAGAAGGGTGCAAGCAATCTATCGATAGGGTGTAGATCTCAAGGAGATTTTATCTCTTCCTTGGAGCACACTAATTAAAATATGTCCATCATGCAGAGATAGGATGCAGATCCCAATGACCTTAAAACATGTACTTGCATATTTTTAAGTTTTGTATTGTCACAATTATTTGACATGGGTCTATAGTCTATACTAGCAAGTTGTACTAGTCACTATTATCAGAATTCTAGGTTGGGTTTGGAATAATAGACAATGCCAAAATGGAAAATATGCAGTAAGAATGTCTACAAGTTTCAATCTCCACATATTGGTATGAATGTATGCAAGTTCGAAACTTTACCTTTCTTATTCCATTACACTTCCCTAACATTGTCTTGGGATAAAAACTCATACAAAGTTTTGTATCACGTTTAATTTGTTGAAAAATACAGAAGAAAAATACAGCGTAGCTGCTGAACTCCATATCTAGATATGAATCTGACCTATCCATGCTAAAATTAGAATCGTATGCCATTGGTGTTCACATCTTCTCCTTTTCCCCATCTTAGTTTTCTTTAGTTCTGCTATATGAAATTGATGGTAATACCAGGTAAGGATGGACTTTGTAATGCTTTTTCTTTTTTTGGAAAACATGTCCTATATTTGTAGAAATTATTCAAAAATAGTAGAGAAAAAAGTGGAGATCATAGACTCTTATCAAAATATAAGAGCCTATAAAAATAAACAATGGGATCTAAACATTGGGCATCTTTGATCAGTAGTGTCTTTGGCCAAACGCTGATGGTATACCTTATCCCTCCACAGAACATAAGCATAGAATGAGCTATCCTCATGGTGAAAAACATAAATCTTCCATAGATTGAATAATTCCAAACTCTGTAAGGACTGCCATATCCCAAAGAGGGCAATACGAACTAGAGATTGACAATCTCCAAAAGATGTAAAACACCAATGAACCTTTCCTTGAAGCAGAACTAAACATTGATCATCTATATGTCTCCAGCAGTGTTTGAAAAACTAACACTCACAAAATATAGGTAGGACACTAGTCATCAGAAAGGATGGTGGAGAGGGAGGCATTCCATAGGTTCCATGGGATGTGTCTTCCTTGTGGCCGAGTAGTGTGGTGTTTAGGGGGTTCAGTGTCTTGGGAGGGCTTGTATCTACATCTTCTATGATTAGTGCAGGATTAGACACTGGAAGCTTATCAAGAGAAAGAACAACTGCAATTGAATTAATAATAGTGAAATATGAACTTTTGTAGTTCTACTTAGGTAGTTGCGCCAATATTGACAATCAACTGCTCTAGAGATTGAATTCTTTATGGAAGAAATCCAAGATATTTGTGGCAATTTTCAAGCTTATTATGTGAGTTGATGAAATCTTCCTTACCCATTACTCTTATGTGCCATCTTGCAAAGAACCAAGTGACATGACTAAATGTTATGCAAGTTTCCTTACCCATTACTCTTATGTGCCATCTTGCAAAGAATCGAGTGACATGACTAAATGTTACGCAAGGTGTAGATTTAGAACTCAGAGAAACTATCATACGTCTATTAGCCTTTATTGTTGGAGAAGGTCTTATCTATACTCAAGATAATACTAGGGAAAGTATGTTTTTGTGATGCCCTCCCATTCAAAAGGAAAATATAGCTACACATGAAAAACCTTAAACAACAAAAATGGATGGTTTGGTGTTTCAAATTTCAACAAGGTGATCTATGTTTCGAGAATTTGTAGGGCTAGAGATTAATTCAAATTCTCTTCTTGATAAGTACTTGTGAGTTTACTTGAGTTACTTATGTCTTCTCTTGCTTAGCTTATTTAGTCTTTCATGGGAGAGGTTTTGCCCTCACTCTAGGAGCCTAACTTTGTGTCTTTTGTATTTTGGTAACGGATGGTTTGGTGTTTCAACTTTCAACAAGGTGATCTATGTGCTGAGAATTTGTAGGGCTGGAGATTAATTCAAATTCTCTTCTTGATAATTACTTGTGAGTTTACTTGAGTTACTTATGTCTTCTCTTTCTTAGCTTATTTAGTCTTTCATCAAGTAAATTACCAAAATACAAAGGACACAAAGTTAGGCTCCTAGAGTGAGGGCAAAACCTCTCCCTCTTGGAGAGGAAAACCCACAAGAAATTCTTCTTATAGATCTTCAAATGAGAAGTACCATGACCAGGACTTAGACCCTTGACCTATGAATGCTTCCAAGACCTCACCACTGCTACCAATGCTGATCCTTTATATTTTCATCGTCTTACATTGATCTGCTCCAACATTTAGAGAACTTGGTTTCTACTTCTATTTTCCTTGGTTTAGTCAAGACACTGCTTCTTAATTCATATTCACTTGAAATATATATATTACTTTCTTTTGAATACTAAGAATAGGAAGTTAAATCTCCGATTTACCTTCCTTTCTTTTACTTTCTCTCTATGCAGATATACACCACTTCAGACTTCAGATGATTAACTTGGAAATTCACAATTTACCTTCCTTTCTTTTACTTTCTCTCTATGCAGATATACACCATTTCAGACTTCAGATGATTAACTTGGAAATTCATATCAAAGTATTTGCACACTTTTTCAGACCTGATTTGTATATCTCTTCATTGGATTCTAATTCTTTAAAGGGTGCTAGCTCAATGGAAGAGCACCTGCTTTACAAGCAAGAGGTTGGTGGTTCGATTCCATCGTGCCCTGATATTTATATGGAACAGCGGTGATCAATTTTTGGTGACGAAGCTCTTTTGACCATCACCAATGAGCTTATGGTGACATTTTTCGACCCCCACCAAAATATGAAATGGTGAGGGTAAATGAATGCCACTATATATACGCATCAATAGTGATGACCATGAAAGGTCCGTCACCATAAATTTTTGTTGTTGATATGAAATGGTGAGGGTCACTGTTTGTCATTATAGTCATTATTCGTGACAGACCTTGAAGTCACCAATGAACTTATTATGAAAATTTTTGACCCTCACTAAATATGAAATGGTGACGGTCAATGAACGTCGCCATATATATATGCACCAATAGTGACGACCATGGAAGGTCCATCACAATAAATTGTTGTTGTTCATTTGAAATGGTGATGGTCACTATCCGTCATTATAATCAATATTCGTGACGGACCTTGAATGTCACCACAACACATACTTTTGGCGACGCCACCTTTGGTGACATTCAACTTTTTTGTGACGGAGGCTATTGTTCGTCACCATTGCTCATATGCAATGGTGACGGTCACTATCCATCATTATAAATCATTATTGGTGACGAACCTTGAATGTCACCACAACACCTATACTTTCGGCGATGCCACCTTTGGTGACGTTCAGTTTTTGGTGACGAAGGCTCTTTTTACCATCACCAATGAGCTTATGGTGACATTTTTCGCCCCTCACCAATGTCCTTTTTTCTTGTAGTGGCATCTTGGTCTGTCGTGGGTCTCAAAGAATAAATCTTCAAATTTGATGTACATGTTCAGAACAAACTCAATTTATTCTCTTTTATTGTGATTCCTAACGCTCTGATACTGTGTAGAAAATATATCAACAAGATTCAATTCGATCTTGTAATGTACTAAAACAAAATACTGAATCCTTCTATAATTTGTGGAAACAAAACACGATGCCACAATCACATAACAAGTAAGAGAAAGAAGTAAATAAATCGCACAAAATAAGATGTATCTAGGGAAATAAACTGCTTAAAACCCCAGTATCTGTATATTTCATATGGTCAAGATCATGAAACAATACAATGTTATTTTCCTTCTTGAGAAACCTCTACACTCAATTAACTGTCTCACTCTAATCCTACTCGAATCTTGCTTTCGATCTAAGCAAGTTTGGTGCAATATTTAACCTTTTTCTTACATCTTTCCATTTTTTCTTCCTTACGTATTATTGGGATGATTGAGCCCTATTAATTAGGAAAATCCCAATTAATGATTATGAAATCTTTCTAAGGCTTCCCGATGACCTCATGCATGATTTTTTAATAGTACAACTGATAGTTATCTTCCTTTTAACCCCTGTGTCAAATCAGCCTCCCTTAGAACTAACATGCAACAAATATTTATAGAGAATTATTAGTTAATTGATTGATCACTACTTGTGAATTAAATTAGATTTAATTCACTTGACCTATCACTAGCTCATTTCTCAATTAGAACTGGTTAAACTGATTTTAACTTATTTATTTGAGTTAACTTACAATTCACAAATAACTGTAACTGGACCCCCTAAAATCATGGAAAATCATCGACATGCCTCCTATTTGACCCTCAACTCGAATTTCCTAAGCTAACTAAATATTCCTGACTTAGTTAACTAATACAAGTTGTTATGTGTTGGAATTACAATTTTTCTTCTAGTTTAATTAGGGGAAAAATTAAATCAGAAGCCCCCTATGGTGCCACTTATGGGTGCCATTTCTGGTTGTCATTTTCAATGTTTCTTGTTTCCAATTTCAACAGTTGGACTTGGTCTTGGTGTAAAGGTATTGGAATTTCTCAATTGAAGAATCTATAAGGAAGAGAAGATATTTTTGGGCTTTCCTTTCAAGTTGAGAGGTTTTGGCCTTGGCTTGCAACCTATATTTTATGTTTTTGGTAGTTGCTTGATGATACACAATCATAAGAATAATAAGAGAAGCTAATAAGTAAGATAAGTAAAAGATATCACACGAAGTTATGAAATAAATAGAAATCACTCTAATCATTTCCCTATAGATTTCCCAACACTTCCTTATTTTCCTTTGGATTATCTGTTGGACGAGGTGTATGAACATTTGGAAGGAACTTCTCAAACCTAAGGTTTATTTCTTGGATTTATACAACATAGGTTTAGTAAGTACTTTCTTTGTTGTAAACTCGTCAAAGTGCTTGGTGTTGGGATTTGGATTTGGTTAGGCAAGCATTTGTGGTTGCTTTGGAGGAATGTTTGTAAAATTTTAATTGTGATTTCACAGACACATAAAAACTACTCACTTTAGTTTCTTACATTAAAATAGATAATTATTTCACAAAGTGTAAACATACATTATGTTCATTTTCTTACATCTTCAATATTTTTTAAATATCCTCTGCTTATCATTAATTTATTAGATTTATTAAAACCTTATTTTTAGACTATATAACTTTAGGTAAATTTTTCACATCAAAGGTATTTGATCCCACTTGGGGCATGGTAAATTGAAAGTTAAATGTATTTAGGCTGGTGAGTAAATTCAATTATGCATATGGATATAATCCAAGTTCCTTATTTATTTATTGATAATTCATCCAGTATCTTATCCCTCTCCCTTGATATGTGAGAGCTATGAATTTACATGTGAAAGACATCAAATTTATGGTAATCGTTAATCTCCCAAACTTATCTCATATTTGAAAGAAATGCAGTGTTTCGTAGAAATGAAAAATTCCCTCTGAGAATGAAGCACCATCCAAGACTCAAGTAATCCCATCACATATCTTTCTTGATTATCTATTCTTTCATCCTATCTATATTGGTTTATACTAGAACTATGAATAAGCATTTAATATGTTTAGTGAGTCAAATTCTCTTCAATTTACTTCAATTTTTCTACATAAATTGCATCAAGTTGGACCACCAAAATAATCAAGTCCATTTTTATTATTAAAACCATCAAATATATTATAAAAATAATAATATATTTATATTCTTATACATATAAAGATTCTCACAATTATCTATCATTAATAACCAAAATGTAAATACATATAAATATTTTATAAAATTCATAGAAATATAAATTAAAATATACCACATAACCAAAATTTAAATTCATGTAAACATTTTATAACAAAATTAAAAATATAAATTAAAATATTACAAATTAACATTAAAAAATAATACTAATAATTATTAATAAAAACACCCATATCAACCCACCATGCAAAACCATATATTTAATTTCTAATTTTTATTTCATAATATGAAAAAACTACAAAAATAATACTTCACATTGAGATAAGATATAATAATCTATCTAAACATAAGAATCAATAATCTAACTTTAATTATTAAAAAATAACTTATTAATACTTGACAATTTTGTACATTTTAAATTACCTTTTACCATATCAATATTTATAAAGCATCTTTTATTACCATATCAATACTTATAAAGTATCCTTTATATTATTTGTAGAATTTTTTCCAAAAAAAAATATTTTAATTATGTTTTATTAAATCTATTTTCCATTAGATGTATCGGTAACTAACATTTTATATTATTTAATTATATTTTTCTATTATTTTATCAATTTCCACTCTATTTTAATCATTTATTTAATTATATTTTTTTCTCTTTTTATCAATTTTCACTCTATTTTAATCATTTTTTAATTATATTTTCTGTAACATACCTATTCAACCTTATGTAGTTACACATGGTAAATCAATCTTACTTTAACTGTTTAATCAAGAATTAGTTGAAAACGAATTCTTGATAATAGCCCTTGGTATTTGTTATTTACTGGAGGGAATGAGTGGGGGAGGGGGGCAGGAGGGTAGCCTCTAGCCAGTGGAAACAACCCACTGCCTCCCAAAATGGGCATTTCTCTCACTTCATCAAAAACCGCATCCTTCCCCACCATGGCCAGTGTGCCCCCGTTGTACTTTCCACTCTTGAAAACAAACATCGTTGCCATCAGCAGCTGGACTTTCTGTTGGCAAGGCGAAACGTAGATACCCTGCGCTATGCCAAACATTTTGGAGGTTGCTTCTGGCCCTTCCATCAGCCAATCGTCCATAACTCTCACCAACCCAAACTCTGTGAAGGAAGAGTCAGTGGTGGGAGTCGAGGCCACCTTCATGGCCATCACATTTTTTTTCCTTCCACCAAGTCGTGGAAATAGAAATGCAGGTGACTGATCTTCACCCGCCCGAATTTGGCCTTTGTCTTCGCCACCGCTATATGCAGCCAAATGGAGAACAATACAAGGACCACTGCAATATTTATGCAGATATGGAAAATACCATTCAATATAACGTTCTCCGCAGGTCTTTACGTCTTTGGGTGCTCACAATTAAGTGCTATTGGCTTCCAAGTGAACGCATAGACGCCATCGAGTAACATATTATTCAAGTGATCACTCAAGTTTTTTCTACCTTAAACCTCTCATTCATTGTATGCTTACCTACAACTCAGTAGAGTATGGATACCGTGAAGGAAGGCAACGCATCTCTAATCGGGGTTTGACCAATGTGTTTTCAATAGATAAGTATTCATATCATTCTTTTCTTAAAATAGTTTGCATACAAATATTATTATGGTATTGAAAAAAATGCAAATTAAATTCATTGTATAGCTTAAGTATAGTAAAACATAAGTAAGTTAGCTTGTATATATATATATATATATATATATATGTGATGCTTGTTTTCTTTAGAAAGGGATTTGGTACATGTGTATGAAATGATAACGAAATCCAAGTTATTTTCTCGAAAGTGAATATAGAGTAAGGAGGGTAATTCCTGAATATATTTCATGGGTTGGGAGATAAGTTAATGAGTTTCTTGGAGGAAAAGTCATGAAGAACCCAAAATAGTTTTCACATAATTGTTTATTTGGGAAAGATCGTGTAGAAGCTTGTGTGAAAAGAATAATTTCTACTTGGGAAAATATTATGTTGTTTTATATATGTTGTTCTTACTTGAAAATAATAACTTCTTGAAAAGAGTGCATGTCGACTTCTTAATTTGACTGTAGACAAGGTTAAGCTAACCTTCATATTGTTACCTAGTTTTATGCATAAAAGAAGGTTACCTATGATAATTTCTTGAAAAGGAAGCATAAGAATCTTTAAGTATTAAGAAAACAATACTAGGTTATGATAACTTCGTGATGCAAATGAAGTATGCATTTGTTACATGAAAGGAATAGTTAATGATGGTAGAGTTCTAAGAAGGGAATAATGTGTTGCCTACCTTAAAGAAGGGTTATTATGATAAGCTCTTGCATGCACAAAGAATAGTGATTGTGTTGGAGATCTATATTCTTTGCATGGATAGAAGAAATACTGAGTATAATGTTTCTTTAGGAAGAATTATTTGTGAGTACTTTATGCTATCATAACTATTATGTTAGTTTCTGCATAGGCATGCAATATTTATATTACCTTTCGTTGGAAAGAATATACATATTTGTATGTGGGAAAATATAGTATGTTGTGTTAGCTACATTGGAAAAGATTGTTAGTATAATATTTGAAAAAGAAGACATGTATTTGTATGCTTTAGTTGCATTAGTTTTACAGAAACTATAAGTTGCATTAGTTGGAAACTATAAGCATTGCATGCATAGGAACAACATTCCAAGAGTTAGATTTATTATATTTGCATGCTCCAAAAGCAATAGTTTAAGGGTTGGTTCTTTTGTTAAAGTTTAATTAACTTGAATGCACATTGTGTAATTTTCCATTAAAGGAATTCGTGGACAATTTTCCTACGAATGTGAGCGTGTGCAAGAAGTGTCATAATAATGCGGGAATTATTTTGACATGAATTGATAATTACTTGCTTACACTAAGGTAGTGATGTTAGAAGAAAGCATGTTGTGATATTCTATTCACATCTCAAGTATGCACATGAATGAGTGCTAAATAATCACTTAAAGATTGATTATTTATTGATTGAGGCTTTATCTAATCATGCTATAGAAGCTTGTTGATGACATCAATGACATGGTGACTTATGAGAAGGAAATATTATGCTTAAGCTTGTTGATGACATCAATGACATGGTGACTTATGAGAAGGAAATATTATGCTTAACACGATGGAAGGTAAATGATTAATGATTCCATGATGGTTCATTGTATTATGGTACATTGTAGGTACATCTATGCCACAAAGATAGGAAGATATGAATATTAGTGGGTAAATGCTATCGTAATTATTGTAATGGCTTTAAGCTAGATATTTGTATATTTCCTTGTGAGATTTATAATGATGGTTAAGGGATGGTCTCCCTTATAAGCCATTGAGTGAGGGATGAACACCCTCACCGATGTTTAATAATAAAATTAAACATTTCTTGGTTTTCACCCTATGGGATTTCAATGATGTGATTGTTTATTGTGTCAAATTGATGATGTTGATTCCTTTCTTGTTGTGGTGTTCATAATGTCAAGTAAGTGATGACTACATGAATAACCAAATGAATGCAAGGTTACATCATACACTTGTATAAAAAAATTTAACTCATTGCATTTCCATGAGAAGTTATTGGTGTATGTTTCATTTTCTATCTTTTTATCAATTTTCACTCTATTTTAATCATTTTTTATTAAATCTATTTTCCAATATATTTATGGTTAACTAACATCTTATATTATTCAATTATATGTTTATATCTTTTTATCTATTTCAACTCTGATCTCATGATATCATACAATACAATTTATTATGAATTAACTTTCAAATTGGTGTTAATAGTTATATATATGATGATGTTATCACTAATAGCGAAAATTTATTTTGATGAAATTTAATTTAAGATCCACCAAATATAAAAAATAATTGAATGTAGATATTTTAGGACATTTGGTAAATCCAGTCAATATAAATCTAGGTAACTTTAATTATTAATTATAATTATAATTGTAATTGTTAATTGTTAATTTTAAGTTTTTATTTTTATTTTATTTTGAATGATGTAAAATGTTAAATATTACATCTTTACCATCCTAAAAATATCTTATAATATTTTCAAAACTACTTAGTTAATTAAAAAATCTACTACTTCTCTTATTAAATTAAATTAAACTCTATTAATTTTATTAAATTAATATATTTACCATAAAAATCTATAACCTTTAAACCATAAGTCATAAGACCATCCAAAATCAAGTTAAGCATTAGTCAAAAGAACATCCAAAATCAGGTCAACCATTAGTTAAAAGACTATCCAAAATCAGAATGGGCAAATATCAGTCAGACTCAATTTCATACTGGCCACCTAGTGGTATATCAGAATTGAATGTTTTCATCAATTCTGGAAATTCTTGCTGTCTACAGAGTTTACATCAATATTTAACAAACTTATGAAATGAAATGATATTTTAATTCTATATATTAATATTTAACAAAATTATAAAATAAAAAATATTTTAACTTCCATAAAACTAAAAATACTCTATAAAATCAACTATTGATTTTAAAAACCATCCTTACAAAAAAAATTGATATTAATAGAAATTTTGGGACAAAGCCCAAAAGAATACAACAGCCCAAAGGGTGCCATCGGGGTTGGAATTTGGATTTCTCCTTACTCGTCACATAATTTTTTTTGACGTTTTGGGTCATTATGCTCCCCTTCAAGAAATGTTATCTTTAAAATTTTGCTCTTCATTGGTGATGTTCTCATAATAAATTAACCCTTCACCAATTTACTCGTGTTTGGTTTTTAAAATAAGGAAAAAATTGATCCACCAAGTTAAAAAAGAAACCATTAAATTCACCATATTTCATCTAGATAATTAAAATTAAAAGTAAAAATTAGAGACCACCTACTGGTAGTTTTTGTGAGAAAGAAATATTGGTGATTTAGCCTTAGTTTCAATTTTCATTCTCGTTTATGTGGCCAAAAAACGGCGAATCCAATTTGCGGGGAGTCTGTACTTCTGCGTCACCCATAGTCGTTATGGTTAGAATCTAGTTTCGTCTAGAGAAAATCACACAAAGAAAAACAAAAATTGAGCATCCACCAAGTTTAAAACAACATGATCGTTTTCTGTTTTCAAATACCAACCACAATCCAAAATTAAAATTAACTCTTTGCACACTTTCATTCATTGGGAAAAGAAAAACTATATAAGAAAACAACTACAACTATTTATAACCCTGTAAATCTAGTCTTCTCCTATCTCTTCCTTTAACATAAAATTAAATGAAATGAAAAGAAAATAAATGTAAATCACTTAAAAAAACCAGCTACTGATATTAAATTTAATGTTATTGCTTAACAAGTAATTATTGATTTCATCTTCAACTATATAAAAACTTGATATTTAATTGAAAAAAAATAGAACAAGAAGTAATGTGATGTGCATAGTTTTTTAGCTATAGAGTTTTTAAATATCCATTACATCGTTAAGAAAATAAAAAATAAAAAATAAAAATCCATATATATCCAATCTGTTATATTGTTAAGAGAAAAAAACAGTATGTCTATATATACCCAATCTATTAGTTTGGGAAAAAATAAGTGCAGAACTTTCATAGTTTAGGTGGTGCTCATAAAATATTTTCTGTCAGCACATCTACCCATTTTTAATTTGCTGCCCATTTTTAATTTGTTGCTTTCAAAAAGAGAACTTTGCTGCTTTCAAAAAGGAGACTGGGATGGAAAGATCACCCTACCTCCTTCATTCCAGTTAAATAAATTAGCGGAATCAAATAAATTTTTATCTCGAACTGTTGGTCTGTAAAATAAATTTAAACTATTTGTAAATTTAGTTAAATTTAAACTATTCGTAAATCCAATTGAACAAGCTTTAAATTTGATTGTCTGTAATTTCAATTAAATAAATTAATGACATTAAATAAATTTAAATTATTAGTAAATCTTATTGAATCAATTATCTAAAATTATTTTTGAAATTTCTTTGCATAATTGAAAGACATAATATGAATATTTTATCTAAAATTCAAAACTCAATTCCAGATTAAGTAAAAAATGGCAATAGATTTGGTGAAAAATGTCCCGTCTAATTTCTGATGTTGATTCCTTATCACTGAACTATGAAAATTAAATTACTGGGCATTGAGAGCGCAACTTGCAAGTGTGTTGGACTTTGGACTTACCATGCTACACGTCGCAAGCTCCAACCTCATAGAAATTGTGGCCACTGGCACCGATTCACCCTGCGTGCAGCAACACACCATGAAATTTCGGCACCGATTCACACGTTACTTGTAGCAACAAACCACTGAAATTTCAGCACCAATTCATCCTTGCTGCTTCAGTCTCTATTGAAATTTTTGAAACTAAATCTTTTGAAGGCTAACCAGCGCTTTATTCTTTTTTTGGGAATGAAGTAGTTTTTCTGTAATTAGAATTTGACAGCACAAAGCAAGTTAAGCTTTGTATATTTTCTATTAATGTTTGAATGTAGTTACAGTTGCAGTGTATTTTATATTTTATTGGTAAATATAAAATAAACATATAAGAACGTTTTCAAATTTTTTTCAAACGTCAAAATGAAGTTTTCTCTCCTTCCTCACACGTCTGAGAAAACGGGAAGCGATATATTTTAACCTGCAAATACGTGTAAAATGGTTAATGACGGGCCCGTCAAATTCCATCCCTGGGTGCCATAGTCTTTGTTATTATTCATAGCAGACAAAGGCGGCCGATATAATGCCTCTGAACTTACAACTACCAGCTCTATAATGGCAGTATGACGAAATCCGCCGCCGACTATTAATTCCAGTGGAGCACAAATACAGAGCCAAATGCATGCATAGCTGTACATCCCATTCCCCGCGATTTCTGCTAACTATGAAGAAAACACTTTTTTTTTAGAAAGAAAAAAAATACTGTATATATATATATATATATATAAGTATATGTAATAGATATATGATGTCATCACATCATTCCAATGCGAAATAGGAAGGCATGGAAGGCATGGCCATCATCAGCACATATCAGAATAATAAAACAGAGCACAACATAAAGCCTCAGTGAAACTGCATACACAATCACTGAGATTTCTACTAACAGAAATGAAATCTAAAATAAAACATAAACGCCATGTCTGTCTAAGTGTTTCGAGATAGCATCAGCATCAAAAACAAAAAAGAAATATATTCACGCTCGCTTGATGAAGATCCGGAAAACAATCATATCCAAAACATTTTTTGCCAAAATTTTTCACGCTCGCTTGATGTTGTCCGAGAAGCAGATATGAAGCCAGCATTTGAGTCCCAAAAAAAAATATCACGCTTGCCTGAAAGATGATGAAAGGAAAATAACACGCTCGCCTGAAGAAGCATCTGTCCTCTGTGACCAAATCATGGAATAGGAATCGTGAAGGACTTGCAGCATCATGAAGCTCTATTTAGGGATATATGCATACTCTTGGAAGGAAGGCTAAGACTTTTTTTTGATAATGTATCAGCTCTTGTATTGATTTCTCTATAAATATGATTCCAAGACAGTGAATTAAAATTTGAGATCAAATGTTTTATTCCATCAATTCATCCATGTGCACTTTGAAGGAATAGGCCACTTTTACCAGAAAAATTGTCAATGATGATCTTAGCATCACCATAAATGTGAGCAGATTGTATTTCCAGATGAAGAGCCATCCAGAGTCCACTCCATAAAACCAATAGCTCAACTTTTGTTGTTTGTCCTCTGCTCACCATTCTAGCTTATATGATATCTGTCTCCATCACTGAATTTAATCGAAGCACCACATCCACAGAACCTGTCCTATTGGGCTCCATCAAAAACACATCCACACCAACTTCAACTTCTGGACAGAACAAAAGGCCCGGGATCTAGGCTGATCCATAGGTAAGAAAGTAGTTTCTAAATATGATACTAAAAATACTACACAACACATTGAACGGTGTTTTTTTTTTTTTTGTGGAAAGCATGGTATAAAAAATCGCTATGGTTCACAACTCGCCGAAATTGAAAGATCCAAAGTTAAGGTTATTTTAAAGAGGAATAAAAAAGAGGATAGATTGTCAAATCAGAAAGCAGAAAATGAAACATGTCCTTTTAACCTGAAATAAACAAAACAAAACAATAGCTCGTCAAATTAGAAAAGCCATCGAACTACAGTAAACAAACTAAACAAACTTCTTTATGTAAGGCTTGTAAAAAGAGCCTAGGGTTTTCCGATACTTCCAAGCCCTATTTAATTTACTGTCTTTATAAAAATTCATTAAGAGGTTCAACCATTGTACGCAGGATTTCTGAATAATTAAAACCTAAACGCCACGAACAATAGTGACGGAATTTTCGTCTACTCCACAATTGCTTCAGATTTCTCCGACGCCTGTGCCTCCACAAGTGAATCAGACGATTCCGACGCCTGTGCTTCCTTTAGAAGTTGGAGGTCGCAAAGGGGAAGCAGAACCAGAGCCTGCACCAGCAAGAAAATCAAAGTGAAGATTTTTTATATTTTAAATTAGGCGATAGGGACCAAAAATATTTAATTTCCTATAATGCTACTAAACTAATTCTGACCATATACACGTAAGGATCGGCTCTCCCGCCACTGCCAAACCTTTTAACTCTGTTTTCTTTCACTAACCTGCAATGAATACATGAGCATAATGAAATAGGTATATCGACTCTGCATTTGCACGAATCTTTAACCCTAACTCTACAGGGTTAAAAGAAGATAATTTGGTTAAACCAAATATAAATATAAAGATGCCGCATGCTGCATCCGCTTACAATCTGAGGGCTTTGCTAGTATCGGGGGTGTCACCACAGGCTTCTCGTATGCTTCTCTCAGTGCCGGTGGTTTTGTCGAGAAGAAATTTGTGTATAGCAATGGAACGAAGCTTCAATCGACTTCTATCTAACTCGTTCTTCTGCTTCGGCGCATTTTCCTCTGCCAGATTCGCCATGTCTGCAAACCTAGGAACAAAATTAACCGTTCAAACAATACACAATTGAAAATTTACAAAACAGTGTTTGCTCTGGCATACCTTATAATGCGGCTCTGTAGAGGACCGAGTGGCCGCAGACTCCTTTTCAACTCTGCAGAGAAGACAGTACCGTGTCGAAGACAGTACTCCTTTTCAAGGTATAGAAGACAGTACCGTATCATTCGGTTCATCATGTATACATATTTATAGTTCTGTTTTTTCATTTTTTCATTTTTTTAAAATGGCGGGATGAATTCCGTAGTGAGGAAAACGCGGTGTCGCCTGTAGTTTTCCGGTCATATTCCGTCTATCTTTAATTACTGTTTTTTGGTAGGAGGGTTTAAACATTGGTTGCCCTGGTTTACGTGTGACAATTGTTTCGTCCTCCGGTGGCATACTTTTGGGGAAGGAAAAGGTTTTTAATATGCATTTAGGGGCTGACTCAGTTTGATTTCGAAAATCGCATAATTTGGTGTGAGTTCTCGTGTCAAAGTTGGCCATCGGTAACCACTTTGTATTTTGGTCGGTGATTACTTGTGTCCTTTTTGGATAGAATGATGGTGTATATGTGTTTATGTATGTATGTGCATTAGATTTTGAGTTATATTTTTGTGATGTTATGATGTAGTGTTTGTTTAATGCTTTTAGATTCATTACGAAGTAATTGGTTAATATTTGTAAATGAGAAGTTTTAAAACATTGATTTGTTGTTTTTCAATGTGATGATTTTGAAGCTAGTTATATATAGGGTTGATTTAATTTATAAAAGAAATAGAATTTGTTATTTAAATATTTTAAAACAATTTAAAGAAAAGATATTTGAAATACATAAATAGATTTAATATAGTAAAAAATTATGGATTAAACAATTTAAACTTATTTTTTTTTAATTTCTTGAAGTTTCATTAAAATTAACCAACAAAAAATGTTGGAAAATGTCATTTCACTTATAAGTTACACACCCATATTAAATCTCAGTTTAATAATCTTTGTTGCAATACCAACCTTTCTAGCCTTTGAGCATGTCATTGTCATCATCATCATATATATATGAGTTGTCTTTAATACAATTTTTTGGAGTTTTCGGTGGAATTTCTGGCTTGAATGCCCCAAAAAAAATTGAGGTGAAATCTTGATTTGTTTTATTTAATCTGGTTTTTTGACTGCATCTATAGATTCAACACCCTGAAAAACCCCTAGGGCACTTGAATTGTGCAGGGTTACCTATATAGATATATACATGAGTTGTCTTTAATATGAATTTTTGTGTTTTTCAAGATGTTATATATATATATATATATATATATATATATATATATATATATAGGCAAATACACACTTTAAATAACACAAATCATGATTTCATCTCAATTTTTTTTGTCCTAATAGCACTAAAAGCAACTCATATATATATATGTATATAGATTAATATTATTTTGTAGAGTTTTAAATTGTTAGATTTTTTAAAAAGTTATAATATATTTTTGAGTTTAGAATTATGTAATTCAAAAATGCTTTGATGTAATGTTTCAGATCCATCACATTGATAAATATTAGGTCAGTGTTTCAATGTATTGGGTCAACTTTTCAACATTGAAATGTTGACCCAATATTTCTCAATATGATAGATCTGGAAGCACTACATCAAAAATAATATATAAAAAATGTAATTTTGTTAGTAAATTAGAAAATAGTTTATTATTTTTTATTGGGTTTTAAATTATTAGTTCTTTTTAAACAATGTAATATATTTTTGAGTTTAGGCTTATGTAATTTAAAATTCTTTTGATGTAATGTCTCAAAATTTGTTAATTTTGAAATGTTGACCCAATATTTCTTAAATAAGTAAATTTGTTGTGATTGAAGAGTTAGCATTCTTAAAATAAAGTTCACTTTGACAAATCAAGATATTTCCATTTTTTATAAATGAATATTCTCTAATGATTAACTACACTAAATAGTTCAAATGAGTGGGTTCTCAAATGATAATGTGATTTTCCATAAGATTTATGATAAATCATAAATTATTAATATATGTAACTTGTACATTGGGAAATATATTTTTGATATGACAATAATAGCTAGAAAATTTACCATAATTTTTAAAAATTATATAATATAAGTTTATTCAATAAAATAATTTAAAATATATATTTTAGACTATTTGTTTTTACATTTTACCATGGAAACAACTTCATCCTACCCATAACTAAGAGGAAGTATATAACCATTAAGATGTGGGAGGGAGTGTGGAAGTTACCAAAGGTGTACATGAGTGTGATTTCACACATGTGCCACAAAACAAAGAGTATATAGCCATTACGACCAAACCAATTTTTTTATGGAAATTACCAAAGGTGCACGTGAATGTTTTTTCACAGATCGACCCCAAAAGAGGATATAGCCATTACCATCAAACCAATTTGTCTCAAACTTAATAGGACAGATTATGGAAGTTATCAAAGGTGCAAGTGAATGTAATTTCACACACGTGTCAAAAAAAAGAAATTATTTTAATGTGATTTCTAACATTTACCATAAAAGAGTATATATCCATTATGATAAAAGAGTATATATCCATTGTCTATGGAAGTTACCAAAGTTTCACGTGAATGAGATTTCTCACATGTACCACAAAAGAGAAAGCATATAACCATTACGATCAAACCAGTTTGTCTCAAACTTGTAGGAAGGATTATGGAAGTTACCAAAGGTGCATGTGAATGTGACTTCACACATGTATCACAAAAGAGGAAGTATTTAACCATTATGATCTATCTCAAACACTTGGGAAGGATTATGGAAGTTACCAAAGGTGTAAATGAATGTGACTTCACACATGTACCACAGAATATGAAGTATATAATGATTAAAATCAAATCAATTTGTCTCAAACTCATAGGAGGGATTATGGAAGTTACCAAGGTGTATGTGAATGTGATTTCACACATGTACGACACAAGAGGAAGTATATAACTATTACAATCAAACAAATTTTTGAGGGATTATGGAAGTTACCAAAGGTGTATTTGAATGTGATTTCACACATTTACCACAAAAGAGGAATTATATAAATATTACAATCAAACCAATTTATCTCAAACTAGTAAGAGGGATTATTGAAGTTACCAATTCTCCAAAAATACTCACTCTCATTTAAAAAGAAAACTACAAAATAGGCACATGTGATTTCACATATGTGCCACAAAAGATGATTTATATAACAAAGTAGTCTAAGTAGGCGACAATTTCACCCTAAAACATATAGATATTTCCAGTACATTTTTGGAAAATTTCAGTTGAATGTTTTGGAAATCCGAGATATGGTTGTCAAACTATAGAATGTTAGGTGAAATAAGGTATTTTGAGGGTGTTGAATCTATTTCTATCTTCAAAATCCGGATTGGACTTCTAAATCAAGATTTTGAAAAAAAAAACATCATGAAAAGTTACATCTTCAAAATCCAGATTAGAACACTTGTAAAGAAAGATTTTGAAAAATAAAAAAATAAAAAATAAAAGCATCGATAAAAGTTATCATAGATAACTTTTCACCACATTAGACAACATTGTATATAATCATTATGACAAGCTTGAAAGAAGGATTATGAAAAATAAAAATCAAATAAGTAAAGCAAAGGACAACATAAGTGTGTTTCTTAAAAGAAACATTTAAGAAATTACAAAATAAGTACATGCTAATGTGATTTGAGACATGTACTACAAAAGAGGAATTATATGGCCATTATGAACAAAGCAGAAATTATATGACTGTTATACACAAAGAAATTTGTGTCTAGCAAATAAATAAAATCCAATTCCATTATGTTCTGAAATAGGTGTATCTTATTGTGATTTCATGAACATCCACATCACACTTGCCACAATAAAGGAATTACATAACCATTACGATCAAACCAATTATGGAGAAAAAAAATCAAATAAGTAAAACTTAAGGACCAAAGGCCAAAAAATTTCCATTAGAGCAATCTATCATTAATTAAGCTTTAAGTACATAATAAAAACACCAATTAAAGGTGAATAATTATGGTATCATTCTATTGATTTTAAAAATGTCATTTAATATTGATTTAAGGAAGAAATTATGAGAAAGGTTGAAAAAAATTAAGATGGTAATAATGTTGGTATATTAAAGAAAAGAAACTACAAATTGATATTGAAGGCTAGATACTAAAGATAACCTAAGAATATAATTATTTTTGATTAGATATCTAGGAGAATCTAGGGTTAGAGGCATGCACCGGGAAAAATATTGCATAAAGGAAAATTACATAAAACATGATTATACCTAATAGAATTAGATACCCAAGAACATTAAATTTATTGGAAGAGGAAATATGAACATTAATATAGCTTTTGTTAAATAATATAGTAAATGATATGAAGAGAAAAATGTAGAAGAAAATAATATCCAATAAGTAAAACCATGTAGGAAATTCATATAAAATGCACAATTAAAAAAAAAATTGAAAACAATATAATAAAAATAAATAACAATCTTATAGTAAAAACTTTAACAATAATAAGAAATCAGAAATTTCAAATCAATATTTCAAAATAATTTAATAAAAATAAATGATAAATACTTTAAGAAACTAATAAAAAAAATGATAATAAAACTAATAAAATAATTCATCTACCACATATATATAGAGAGATAATTTAAGTAAACTAAATTTATATATTAATTCTTACACACAAATAAGTTTAGTGTTTTTCCTTTCTCTTCCTTTTTTTAGCAAAGTAAGGTCGATTTTTCTTAGGGTTTATGGGTCGAGTTTGGGTCGAGTGTGCACAAGCAATTATGTTTGCTTCCACGGGTGACCTTCCCCCCCCCTTCCAGTGTTATCCTGCTGTATTTTAGAGCTAAAGATAACATTCCTTGCCTATTAGCTATCTTTAGAAATCTCATTGCCTTCATTATCATTATAAATCATTTTTCACTATCTCTCAATTCACCTTTCCAAGATCACCCTACTCCTCTTAAAGAAATCATTTTGGGCTTATTTCTCTCGTATTCACCCTTCTTGCATGTCACCGGTTTCTTTTCCTCATTTTCCCCTACTTAACACCCACTTTCATCTCCAAAAACCTAAAAAAACCCCCTCCCTTCACCATTTTTCCTTATATGCACTAAAACATGTAAAAAAATACTTTTTACATTGTTTTATGTTTGAAAATTAACTTTTGGGACCTTTTGATTTAAATGAAACTCGGTTTATTTTAATAAAAAACCGACTCCTTTAATGTTTTTACCCCGCCCCTTCGTAAATGTTAAAGCGCACTACTTTAACAATTTTAAACCCTCCCGCTTTTGCTAAAACCCTCATATGTCCCCTTCCCTTAGCTTTATAAATAAGCACTTTCACTTATTCTATTGACCCACCGGGCCTCTCTCTTCATTAAAACCCGCGCCCCATTTAAACCCTGCCACCTATTCTCTCGGACCCTACTCCCTCTGACTTACACGTCCCTCCGATCCCCTACCGTTGTTGATCTCATCCCCCAAGATCCAACAATACACAGCCCTTATCGCAACATTATTTGCGCTGGGGTTAGCATTTCCAAAATGCACGAAATAGGCGATATCCCTTCACCACGCATCGATCAATGAATGGAATCACACTCGATTCCCCTAAACCATTACCGCCCCTGCCTTTGTAGGAAAACCACCTTCCCACTTGCGAAAACCGTCCTCCCCTCTTCGCGCCAAAACTTCATACCACTGTCCGATTCAAACTATCTAGAGCCCCGTGGCTCTGCAAACGAAGCCCTGATCCATCATTCCTCATCTCTGCAATGTTCCAAAGCACAAAAAACGCTGAATAAACGCAGAAAATCCCCATAAACCTAGGATTTAAAGATTAATTGGTTGTTTATTATGTAGGTTTCATGGGAGAAATGCGGAAATGCATTTCAAGGATCTGAAATTGTTTAAGCTCAGCGATCTGAGGTGACGATTCAGGGGAACTAATTTCATTTGAAGAACCAGAGGTGTAAGATCGAACATAATCGTCAATAAGTCATGAATATTGATGGTTATTAAAGTCCTCCAGCAGAAGGAGATGCCTCCGAGCACAATAGACACAAACATAGATGCAGGCATAGGAAGAAAAAAAATCTAATAGGACATGCCCCTAACAAGTAAAATACATCACAAGAAGTTATGAAAGAAAGAGAAATCACTCTAATCATTACCCTATAGATTTCTCAACACTTCCTTCTCTTGCCTGGGATCTTTTGTTGGATGTGGTGGATGAACATTTAGAAGGACCTGAGACCTAAGCTTGATTTTTTGGATATATACAACAAAGGTTTAGTAAGTACTTTCTTTGTTGTAGACTCGTTGAGTATGCTTGGTGTTGGTATTTGGATTTGGTTAGGCAGGCATTTGTGGTTGCTTTGGAAGAATGTTTGTAAAATTTCAATTGTGATTTCACAGTCACATAAAAATTACTCACGTTAGTTTCTTACATTAAAATAGATATTTTTTTCAGAAAGTGTAAACATACATTATGTTCATATGCTTACATCTTCAATATTTTTTAAATATCCTCCACTTATCATTAATTTATTCTAGCTATGAAAACCTTCTTTTTAGACTATATAACTTTAGGTAAGTATTGCACCTGAGAGGTATTTGATCCCACTTGGGGCATGATAAATTAGAATTTAAATGTATTTAGGTTGGTGAGTATATTTAATTATGCATAAGTTCCTTATTTATTTATTGATAGTTCATCCACTATCTTATCTCTCTATTGATATGTGAGCTGTCAAATTTACATGTGAAAGCCATCAAATTTATAGTAATGGTTAATCTCCCAAGCTTGTCTCATATTTTAAAGAAATGGTTAAATATAATACTAAAAATACTACACAACACATTGAGTAGTGGTTTCTAAATAGTTTACATTGAACAGTACATATGCAAAATAAAAGACAGAAAACAAGTTGTGTATTTTTTGAAAAACATGGTATAAAAAATCGCTATTGTTCGCAACTCGGCCGAAATTGAAAGATCCAAAGGTAAGGTTATTTTAAAGAGAAATTTATAAAAAAGAGGATAGATTGTCAAATCAGAAAGCAGAAAATGAAACAGGTCCTTTTAACTTGAAATAAACAAAACAGTACAATAGCTCGTCAAATTTGAAAAGCCATCGAACTACGGTAAACAAACTAAACAAACTTCTTTATCAAGGCTTGTAAAAAGAGCCTAGGGCTTTCCGATACTTCCTGCAAGCCCTATTTAATTTACTGTCTTTATATAAATTCATTAAGAGGTTCAAGCATTGTACGCGGGATTTCAGAATAATTAAAACCTAAACGCCACGAATAATAGTGACGGAATTTTCGTCTACTCCACAATTGCTTCAGATTACTCCGTCACCTGTGCCTCCACAAGTGAATCAGACGATTTCGATGCCTGTGCTTCCTTTAGAAGTTGAGGTCGCAAAGGGTAAGCAGAACCAGAGCCTGCACCAACAAGAAAATCAGAGAGAAGATTTTTTATATTTTAAATTAAGCAATAAGGACCAAAAATATTTAATTTCCTATAATGCTACTAAACTAATTCTGACCATATACACATAAGGATCGGCTCTCCCGCCACTGCCAAACCTTTTAACTCTGTTTTCTTTCACTATCCTGCAAAGAATACATGAGCATAATGAAATAGGTATATCAACTCCGCATTTGCATGAATCTTGAACCCTAACTCTACAGGGTTAAAAGAAGATAATTTGCTTAAACTAAATATAAATATAAAGATGCCGCATGCTGCATCCGCTTACAATATGAGGGCTTTGCTAATATCGGGGGTGTCACCACAGGCTTCTCGTATGCTTCTCTCAGAGCCGGTGGTTTTATCGAGAAGAAATATATGTATAGCAATGGAACGAAGCTTCAATCGACTTCCATCTATCTCGCTCTTCTGCTTCAGCGCATTTTCCTCTACCAGATTTGCCATGTTTGCAAACCTAAGAAAAAAACTAACCGTTCAAACAATACACAATTGGAATTTTACAAAACAAGAGTGTTTGCTCTGGCATACCTTATAATTTGGCTGTGTAGAGGACCGCGTGGCCACAGACTCCCTTATAATGCGGCTGTGTGGAGGACCGCGTGACCGCAGACTCCCTTTCAGCTGTGGAGAGAGAGAGCTCAAGGTATAGAATACAGTACCGTATCATTCGGTTCATCATGTATACACATTTATGGTTGTTTTTTCATTTTTCATTTATTTCAATGGCGAGATGAATGCCGTACTGAGGAAAACGCGGGGTCGCCTGTAGTTTTAATTACTTTTTTTTCGTGTGACAATTGTTTCGTCTTCCGGTGTCTTGGCCATATTTTTGGGGAAGGAAAAGGTATTTAATATGTATCGAGGCTGAGTCAGTTTGGCTTCGAAAATCACATAATTTGGTGTCAGTTATAAGAAGTTGGAGTTTATTGCAAAGATCCACATCTACTCAAACCAATCCTGAATTATTCCATTATGCTTGGCTAAAAAGGGCTTCATTGGTCAGTTCATTGGGATCTAGCCTTCCCCAAAGGGTTATATTTGGATAGATGGAAACCCAATTTTAATCCAGAAAATGATGTACTAAAAGTGGTTCCAACCGAGGTGAAGTTACCTCAACTTCCCCTCCATTGATGGAATAAATAAACCTTTAGAAACATCGAGAGCATGCTCATAAAATACATAGATAGAGTTGAACCGAAGGGATCCATGTACGCTTGTGCTTGAATCTGTGTGGAAGTTTATCTATAGAAGGGTTTGTTAAAAGTGGTACAATCAACCTTTGACAAGTGGACCTTTATCCAGTCGGTGGACTATGACCAACTACCTTTAAAATGCAAGCATATCGATGATTATGGACATTTTACGAAGAACTACCCAAAGGGAGTGGATAAGGAAAATGTCAATAAGAGGGAGACCAATGGAGAGCCTCAAAAAGAATAAGAGGAATAGGTAAGGATACTAGAGCATGCAAGCTTCCCAAGAAAGATGAACCTCCTCCCCCACTCCCTCACTACCCTCATTAAGCTTAATGCATGACCCAGGGGCTTCATGCAAGTGCCAAAATCACCCCTAGCCCAACAACCAATTTTCTCCCCTTGATAATGAAGGCTCATCCAAGGAATGGAAAGATGAGGAGCTCGTAGAGCATGAAATGCACGTGGAAGAGAAAGAATCATCCAAAATAATCGATGAATAAATGACATAGATATAATATATTCCAATTCAAGTAGATCAGAGAGAATGGAAACAATCAAAAGATGGGGAAGATTTCTTATCTCCCAGCACATGTAGAGATATAATCCTAAAATTTTTGCTTCAATTGATGATGGATCTGAAAATGAGATGGAAAAAAAAAGTTCAACATCCTCAAACTAGCAAGAGAGTAGGAATAAGGACTAATTGTGAAGTAAGGATAAAACATACAAATGGGGACAAAGAAAGAGGAACCCAGACTTTCATCAAATCCCTAGCTTTGAAAAATCAAAGAGACCCAAGGAAACAAGGATTTAAAGGCACTCATCTAGGTGGGGGCTCAAAAGATGTTCATAAATGATGATTGTTGTCTCCTAGAATTACGGGGGGTGGGGAACTAAGAAAAGGGATTCTGAAATCAGAAGTTTAATCAAAATAGAAAACCCCCAAATTCACCTGTTCTAGGAGACCAAGATGGTGGAACAAGGTTCCCTCAACAATATTAGAATAACATGAAGAGGAAAAAACTCCTTTGCCATTGGATCAAAGGGATCATATCGAGGATTATGTTTTTTATGGTAGTCAATAGTCTTCAATCTAATAAAGGAGAAAAAATCAAACCATTGGTTGGTAATGATCCTTCTCCATCTTCCATCAAGAAAATCCTACCATGTGATCAATGTCTACACACCAATAGTCTATATAGATTTAAGTTTTGATGTTAAGCTTCATTGATGAATGTCAAAGAAAGCCTTCGAAACACAAGATGTATCATTAGTGGTGACTTCAACACCACAATGCATCCATGGGAAAAAAAGGGTGGATCTATTGTCAATGATCATTTTTAGGAACACATGGAGGATTTCATTTCGTATCAAGAGCTCATTGACATCAAGCCTTCCATAGGATTAGATTTAGAAAAACCTTAAAAATTCTATAGAGTATTTCTAAACCCTAAATCTTGATTTTTCTATTATGGGGAAGGTGGAAATGCTTGATTTACTTACTAAGGAAACCAAAATATGCACAATGCTATAGTATGGTTATTTTCAATACAAATGTACTTGTTATAAAAATAGATAATAAATCAAGATATTGTAAAATAAGAAAGATAGGACCAGACATGTCCAAGGAATTAAAGAATGAATCAGTTACGACCAAATATTGTTTGAAATTTGAAGAGAGAAATAATTACGTCAAGAAAGAAAGATTAAAACGTTAAGTGTGTAAATTGCAAAGATATATCCATGGAGATAGGTAGGCTATATTTGATTTTAAAAATATAGCTAAAATTATTATGTGAGTGGCTTAGGGATTCTAAAAATCATTTCATATATAACTAAAGGATTGGGTCACTCTTAGTGCTATGCAAGAAAATACCACAAGGTTTGACATGGTCATCCTCAGGTTTAGAGGAATTCACAAGTTCAAATTTTGATATCAGAGTAAGCACATGCCAAATTAACTCACAAATATGAAATAGGTTAGAACTTTTATATTTTTAGCAAGACTTTTTTTCCAAGATCAAGAAGCTATCTATTTATTATCCTTTCAAAAACTTGTCGGATACCACACATTTAGAATATTATAGAACAATTTTTTACAAGGAACATCTATGTATTCAATATATTTTCATCAACACATAGTTATTGCATGTTATTGTCAAGTATTATACCATATATGTGACGTAATAAAATATATGTAGAGTAACCAAAAATGATGCAGTTGAGATTATTGCAATTCATTTCTTTCATATTACATGAAAGAGGAAAAACCTTTAGGGATAATACTGTGTATACATATATTTGACTTGAGGGGAAATAACACAAACTCTCGTGAGGACCACAACTAGGAACATAATTTTAGTGCACCCATAATATAGAATCACATTCCATCATGGTATATTTGGGAAACACAAGTAGAATACAATTCGATCCATATAATATTGGCAAAATTTTTCATTCCTTCTAATATTACCTTTGTAAATTATCTAGAACAATATGGTTGATGTATTAAAATTTAAATAAGTATCTTTTCTGTTCAAGTAATAAAAACCCACACTCCACAATACAAAAACACAAAATTCAACTAATAGAAAAAAAAATACATCATCAACAATACTAGAAGTTATCCATGTTAGTGCTTGCATAGGTCACTACCAAGAAGCCTTACTGTAACTGCACCCGCTTCCCACGTCTACCAAAGTAACCGACCAACTGGGGTAAACATGTGACGAGAGGCTACTAATGTGAGATTAAACCTCCTAGATGACCTTAAGGAAGTGGAACTGATGGAAACATGACAAACACACCTTACACATTACCAACAAAACCTTCAGGGAGTAAACCACCCTCCTAGATCCCCTGAAACCTGAAGAGGGACTAAATTTTTCCCACTTGAGCCTTAGCCACGGGCATGTGAGGACAAGGGAGCAGCTATAGACTCTTAGCCATGGGATTTCCTTATTAAGGTAGTGGCCAGGGCCCCAAAAGGTCAATTATGTGACTGCAACTCCGAGATTTGTGCCACATTTTTAGCCCCTAAGCCTAGGTCACTATCCAAAACTTCTTGAAACTTTAGGATATGATAAATAACATTTAAACAAAGACATGGAAGAAATCACATCATCAAGAAATCATCCGACCCCTCCCAACCATGACAAGCATTTCGTCAAACATGTCACAAACATTGCATCTACAGGTATAAACAACATATTTAAACATAGGGGTCTCAAACTTATCTGAGAATCGCTCCCTTACATCTTTCATTACAATACAATCTATTTGACCATAGATACATTGTGTATTCATTTATAGGAAAAAACATAGATAGAGCCATACATCATCAATGATAAAATACAAGATTCTAACTAGCATAATAGCAACACAAATACCATGGATATGTCTATTGTTTTTTCGCCCACTTCTTCAAACCACACTTTCGAAAAGGTATTTTTATCCCCAAATGGGACTGAGGCACACATTTCTGAACTCCCGGGCAGGACCAAGACATCAATTGAGTGATTTTTGGCATTTCCCAGTGAGGGTTATTTCATTCCAATCAATAAAGGTATAACATGCACTTTCCCACTCGTGGAGCGTCCTCCATGCAGTGATTTATAGGTTTTGGAACCTCCTCTATCAAAGCTAAAGTGAAATCCACAAAATAACCAGTGCATTTTCATACCAAATACCAAAAGAATGAGATCTTAAATTTTGAATCTAAAAACCAACAGGAGATGGGATTACCACGTTCCACCTGACCATATATTTGGTTAGCGAAATCTTATTTTAGCCAATAACTTGCATGCCATGTTCCAAGCATGAATCTGGGACTTAACCAAAAAAACCAACGAGGGCATCCCTAGGCTAAACCACCTCACCCTCATCAAATAGAAATATGGCTTTACCATGATCCAACCTAGATCACTAAGCCAACAGAAGCATGGACATTACTCAATTCTCTCCGCCTACACCACGAGGAATTTTCCTGTCTCCTAGTATCTCAAGATTTATGGCAACCCACAGTCTTAATCAGGGGTCACTAGGCCCTAAACTGAGACACCACCCTCTAGGCTTTACCGTATATCCTGCCATTCACCAGCAAGGATTCCTAGGCCTAATAAAGGGCAACCACCTCTCAGGATTTACCGCAATCCAATCTTGTATCACAAGGCCCTAAACCAATGCAACACCTCTCAAGATTTACCATAACCCACAATCCGAGTCAGGGGTCAGTAGGCCTAAGCCGAGGCAGCACATAAATCGGTTATATGTTATAAAAATAATAATATTTGGATATCCACCTCACTTAGCTTTGAATCCATCCAGTAATCCATCTAAACCAAAACATGAGAACTACACAACACCATGGCTATCCGGAAATAGCAAGGCTAGGTTGAATACACTGTCACACCTGACAAAACCCATGCCAAGAAAACAAAGAACCACATTCAATACCATGCATGTCAAATCTAGCAAGGAAATCATACATGCAAATAAATACCTGTAAAGAATATTGTTGTAGCTACTTAGATCCTGCTCCTCCTTGCTTGCTTCCTCATTTTTCCTACTTTCTAGCCTTTGTTACTCAAATTCAAAAGTGATCCAAAAAAAAATTCCAAGAGTGAAGGGGAGAAAGAGAGAGAGAACAATGAGAGAGCTCAAAAACTGCATTGACAAAAGGTAGAAAAAGCTTCCCAACTGATCCTCAAAAGCCTTTTTATAGAAAATGCCTCTATTTTCTTATTTTTCCATTATTTTCCTTCATTTTCCTACTCACATGCAAAGTGTGACATTTCACCTTCCTTTTTTCCTAATTTCCATTTATTTTATAAATAAATGTGTCAAATATTCCATTTTCCTTTACAAATTCCTTTGCCTTTTTCCTTTCCAATTTCCTTAGCCATATTAACCGAAATGAACACCCACTAGGATGATTTTCCAAACATCCAGATTGGAATAAGTGTCCCATCAATCCATGGTTATTATTTTTAACTTTATTACATGGAATTTTCACCAGGGATTTTAAATAAACCCCGCCCCCCTTGGGGGACACCATCCTCGGTTTTCAACCACACATATACCTCAGCAAAACCGTTGAAAAATAAAACATACTGCCCCATGGAGCTTTATAACTTAGCTCGTTGCAATATTTACAATGAATAACCTACCTAAAAGAAAAATTAATCATGACAACCATACCGTGTATTGGAGCTTTATAACACAACTCATTACGATATTTACAATAACAACCACATATATACATATGCACATTTTCCCAACCGAAAAATAAAAGGATGCGATGTTTGCATATTCAACAAGGGAATCTAGTGGCTCACACCTCCACCCTCAAAGTAATACCATGATTCACTTCCTTTCCAGGAAGTACAGAATTCCACTGTCGAAGTCAAAGATACATCCAACATCCAACGCTACAATCTTGCGCTACTATACTCTCAGTGAACAGTTACCAAATTAGAACACTCTGAATGTCATCTAATTCCATCTGGAAATGCTAATGACCAAAACAAATCCACCCTGGCCTTCCCTTCTCTAGTACACAGTCCCTCGGGAAATCCGGTATCCCCTTTTGTGTAGTCACTCACCTTCCAAGTTCCTTGACATCCCCTATCCCAGGCGATCCATCCCTTTGCAAGGTTTCCTCACATCAGAATATACAAAACCAAGGCATATACCTACCTCAAAACCATCATATTGATCATAGCATGCTCATGGAAATCAATGGACACTATTAGGTACCAGCGCCCCACATTGGCCCTGCTCCTGAAGTGCCTTTACTAGCATACTACTACCTATTTCAATTCCTTTTGTTCTTGCTTCTAATTCTTGCAATTAGTTTCAATCATCCCAAACTAGGCATTGCATGCTTTCTTGTATCAAGCACATGATTTCCATTAGACTCAAAATAAATTGAAATAATTTAAAATCGTACTTCGTTAGTAGCTCGTCATTAAGGTATACTTGCAATCCTGTTTTCTTTCTATCACACAAGTCAAACTAGCTGTTTTATCAAACCATCACGTATAAAGATATCATATTAGGTTAGCTCAAAATGGAACCATCATAGATTAAAATCATAAAGAACATTCAATCATCATAAACCATAATCATAAATCACGTGTAACCATCATAAGTCAAAATCACATATCACATGCATAATAAAGCTGAAATCAAATACCAATATTTATACTTCATCGATCCTTACTTCTGGCTTTGTTCTTTTGTGCCCACACTAGATCAATTTCCACACCTGGCAAGCACCCATTTCCCTTGCTTCTCTTCACTCGCATACACATACACATAGTGTACATCACAACACATACATCCACGCAGGGCGTACAACACCACACAATGTGTACACCCACATCTGACACACAACATAACACATACACCTATACCTGATGCACAACAAAACATAGTACAACACAACATGATACACCTATACCCAGTGTACAACATAATATATGTACATACACATACATATACATATATAGAGTATACCACAACAAATACACATGTCATGATACCATGAATACACCATGTGCATACATAGTACCGAATGCCCACAACACCACATGTACGACATGCGCACAATACCACATGTATACCAATACCGTATGCACAACATGTACACAGTACCATCTATACACAACACAACTACCCGCACAACATGTGCACAACATCACATATACACGACACCATATGTACACAACACCCCATGTAATACATCTACACGACATTGTCTGCATACAACACCATATGTACATAGCATTGCATATTCAACATGTACATAGCACCATACGTACAAAACACCGCATATCCAAAATGCACACACCACCATATGCACACAACACTGCATATCCAACATACACACTTTATGATATGTACACATCGCCGCATGTCTAACACGTACCTAGCACTGCATATGAAATATACACACAACGCCATATATAAAACTGGCATACAACATCATATGTACAGAATACTAGATATGAAACATTATACATCACCATAGATACAATCACTTAATATGCAACATGCACAACATATACACAATAATAGCATTGTACATCCATAGACCACACATTGATCCCACAAGAAACCTTGCCTCTAGTGTCTTTCAACTATCCATGCTTATCCTAGCATGTCACAGGTCACACTACCTTCACTTCGTTGATGCACTCCTCAACATTACCAGTCCTATTACGTGGATTATTCCTTCTTGCAGACAAGAGCGATCTCCCTAGTACTCAGCAAGTAACTAGAAACAAAGATCCATTTGTAAACCTTTTCTTCTAGATTAATTTCATTCCAAGATTATAATAGTAAAGTAGAGAGGACATGCCCCTACCTTGAAATCCAAACATTTGATGTAACCTTTTGTCTCGTCGCTTCAATGTGGTTTCTCCAATGCGTATAACTTGCAATCAAAGACAAGACAAAGAATCAAAGCATCTACAACATACAATAATCAGAAAATTCTAATCCAACTTAGTGATCAAGGAGTCTAAGTATTGACATTATTCCAATAAGCATAGAAACAAAGCAATGAGAAAAAGAGATCCATATGTATTATCTTGAATGAAAAGAGTAATCTTACAACCTGATGCCTTGATGTTGTACAGATTTCTCTAGGGGTCCTGAACAATCGTTTCTCCTTTAGTCTGATAAGCCTTCTTCTCTGAATACCAGCATGGAGTTATAGAAACAAGGTTGTGATCATTCTCATGCCAAAAACAACTCACTAGTGTATAAAGTATGCACTCTTATGAACTCTCTTCAGTTTAGAAACTATATATATTAGTCTCTAATCACATTGGTATCTACATGTGTCTACTTTTCAACTTGAAACTTGAGCTCAATTTATAGGGAAATGGAGGTAGTTTCAGTTCCATGAAGAGGGGGATGGATTCCTTTCATGAAGGGATTTGAGCTCCATGGACCAAGGGTTAAGCTCCATGAATAGACAGATAAATATCGAACGGATCGTGACTCTAGAAGCTTCCAGTTGGGAGAATATTCTACCAACTAGGCTTCTAAAATTTAATTTTTTCTTTTATTTTCTTTTCATAGGAGTGCACAGGTAATAGTGGCAAAAATTGAGGGAGTTGCCGCAGTTTATGGACAGAAAAACAACGCATGTGTAGGGAAATGATAAAAAAATGCGCATGTAGAATTTTAAAAGTTTTACAGATCTTTTCTCCAATTCCAAGACTTGATTTAGGAAAATTAGTGTTTTTGACCTCTAAGGGAACATGCTATGGATGGTGACAGACACATATGAACAGCCAAATGTCATGTTGACAAAATGACGTGTAACAGGTTTCCCCCTAAAGTGTGAAGTGTGAGGTTATTCTAACGAGTGAAGTGCTTTATCATTCCAAGGATTGGATTGGAGACACCGGTGGAAACCTGTAAAAAAAATCAATGCAAAGATATATATATATATATATATATATATATAGCGAGAGAGAGAGAGAGAGAGAGAGAGAGAGAGAGAGATCATCATTGAGGTAGGAATTCCCATACTCAGATCAAAACTAACAGACATGGTTTCAATATCACATCAAAAGTAGACACATAATGGACGCAATCATCTGTCATAATTAGTTTACTGTATCATGAATAATAAAACTCCTCGTAGCCTGGATGGTAGAAACTAGATCCAGGGTCTTGATTTCCGCTTCCTAAACTAGTACGAATCTATCCATGTGATTGATTGTGTCGAAGACTAACATGATAGAAACAACTTGATTACCGATCAATGATGTGAATCGTTAACAAGTGTGAGAGAAACCACCAATAATGAAAATGGCTCTCAAAGTACTCCAGTACAATATATGAAGTGTGAATGAACGATTTGCAGTCGAACACTCATAGAATCATTCGATCAAATGTCAATGATGCAACCTATTTTCGAATGCGAGAAACCTCCCATTAGGGTATGCAGATCCCAAGGTACTAATAGGATTCTAGATCAACTTTCTAGATAATGAGCTGATGTTGATAGAAAGTGATCCGTTGGAGGAAAGCCCACAACACGAAACCATTAGATCAAGTTTTGAAGAAATATTTTGCAAGGAACAGCTTAGGGATGGTAAACATGAATGTAGACAACTCTTTGCAATGAATGGTTTATTTGAACTCTCCCTTGAAAACATAATGACTGCACTGCAGATGGCTTGGTAGCATTTGACCTAAAGCTAATACCCAAAAACCGGCTAAAGAATTTCAATGTGGTTTGATTAACTTTTAGACAAAGGATTTCCCAACACAGGTACAAGTGTGACAAAGTATCGTGTTCAAGAGTGACATTTTTCTTTCTAAACAAGGATGAAAACTGGATTCTTTTTCTCCCTTTTTCCCCCACCATTACTGGCAAGTACCTCTTTATTTTTTGTCAAGCTTTGAGGAGGATAAAATTTTCTTGTTTTTATAAGCTCCTCCATTGGATGAGTCCATCTTAGTATTAAAATCGAACCCTAAGAAGGAGTGGTTCGATCCTGTTGTGATCAACAGGTCCTTTACTGTTAAATTTTAACGAGTCCAGTATAGGAATAACTTGACGTTTTTCAGTTTTAGTGAGCCAGAAGAAAAACATAAGTAAACTCCATGGTTTCTATTTTTCATAAATTTAGTCTCTTAGGCCTGAAAAAGGATAAAATAATGCAGGAGAGAACTCTATTGACTATGATTGGTCAACATATGCCTTTTTCGTAATTAGTCTAGTTCAGTCCAGAAAATGGGTAAACTTATACTGAATGGACGACTGCTCATTTACTTTAACGAGTTTGAATATTCGAGTACTCGGTGATATTTCCATATTTCGAAAGTCTAAAAAGGGCTTAAAAGAGGACTCTGGGGTTTCACTTTTTTGTATTTTTACAGAGCTCGAAAAAGCGATAAAATTATACTCGATGTCAAAATAATTATTTTCACCAAAGATATTGTATCCTCCACAAAATCTCAAAATATTACAAATATCTGCTTCCAAAAAGTAAAAATATGTAAAAATGACCTTTTAAAAGTGAAAAATAAATAAAATTATAATATTTTATTCATTAAAAACTATAAAAAGGAGTTGAAATAAGTCATTTTCACCTTTTGTTTTTAGAATAGTGCATAGAGAGCTTTTGGCCAAAAAACTTCCGGAGCAGGTATTAGGAGAACCGACTGTTCATTTCTCAAAATGTTAGATCCAGGTAATCCACATCATCCTTAGCTACGTTTCATTCGTTTCCTTTTTTTTTAGCTTTTATTTCATTTTTCGAGAGAAATTCATGTTTCAAAATACGCCCTCAGGGGTGCACGGGACATCCATGTGATAACTATGCACCCCGACGATATTTTAAAAGAAAAAACGTTGGGCTGTCATGGGTTCTCCATGGAGCACATGTGGATGACCGAACTGTCTACACACAGAACTTGCACAGGCGTTGTGGAATTTTTTAAAACTAAAATTTCTTCCTAAAAAATGGTCCAAGTTTTCTTCCAACTGATTCTAATTGTTTAATTTGTTGATTTGTAGCCTTTTCAATCATGTTGGAATCACGGGAATGAGAACACGAGCTCATAGATAAAAAAGCCATGGATGACAATGCAACCATGAATGCATTGAAAAACTATGGTTTGTACAAGTTCTGGGCTATTCAGGGAATGAAGGCACAAGTGGAGCTAATGACTTGGCTTATGAATGCATGGGACGTTCAAGGCCAATGTTTCACAATTGGTGACCACCAACTCGAGATTGAGCCAACAGACATATATTTCCTTACCAAATTATCTCAGAGAGGGAGAAACATCTCCTTATTTCGGACTAGACAGGAAGGTCTTCCTACTACCAGCTACAAAGTTCAGAATTGTATCGATAGTGCAGAGTTAAAGGATGGTCACATAGACATCAAAAACATCTTGTGATTGGAGCTTAAATTCATAGCATTTATAGTGACCAGATTATGCAGGAGTGCAGCCCCTCATGTGGCTACTAAATCATAAATGAAAACTGTAGTCGAGTGTTTCATAGGAACAATATTCAACTGGTGTGAAGGAGTATTGGCCAATATGAAAGGCCAGTTGACTAGAGAAAATAATGTGAAGTTGAAAAACTTTGGATGCGATGCCATTCTTATCTCATTTTCTCCAGAGAGAATTCCACTTCTCGCTCCTCAACTGATTCCAGTAGATCGTGGAGCTCCTTAGAAACATTTTATGGTGTGATGGGTAGTACTAATGGATCGCCATGGTGGCGAGGGTGGTTCAATAGTTCGGTTTAATCCAGCTTATTTCATGTGGCTCAAGAACCAAGTCTTCCCATCGAAGATTTTCCTTATGTGGGAATGGAATATAGAGGTGATCTTGAAACATTTTTTCCTACAAGGGCATAGTGGGACGAGACAGGTTAGTGAATATTTTTGAAGTTTTTAATCTAATTTTTATTTGATTTTTTATCGTCCAATACTGACAAAAATTTTAAATGCAGATGTCGGTCCGCAACAACCAGCAACTCTTCTTCACTTTGACAGGCAAGAGGCACAACCATTAGCACCCCCATAGGACAATGCTGCAGAGATTCTGTTTGACATGGAGCACAACCTTGAGAGGTTGACCATTGATATTCCTGAGATAGGCACCGACGATATCCTTCTCAAGCTCCAGAGACACGTGACAGGTGTTCCAGGTCCATTCAGGATATTTTTGTGCAAGGTGGCGTGTGCTATAATTTATTACCATGATCATCATCACGGATAGTTGATGGTCAATGTAGATCGATTTTTTTTTTGTATTAGTATCTTTTATATCATAAGGTGCTTGAACCCATGATCACAAACAATGTAATATTTTTTGAACACAAACTTATCTATCCTAATGATATTACTACTTTTGTTCTTTGAGTATCTTGTTCAACATGGATTTAATGTTGTTTTGGTTTACTTTTATTAATGTTACAAATGTCTATTTAAAACACGATTAGCTAATGCATCAACCAATGTGTTTAAATTTCTTGAAATATGTTGATATTCGATATAATCAAATTGTCGTTCCAAGAGACGAACCTTCAAAAATAATATTAACAACACTGGATTTCTAAGTCTATTTAAATGTAATACAATGAGTTGTGAATCTATCCTAATGATCAAACATTGAATACCAAATGTAATGGAATCATATAATAACTCAATTACTGCGCTATATTCTGCAATATTGTTCATTGTTTGACCAAGGCATATCCCATGAATAGAAACTAACTCATCGGTGGGTGAATAGATAACCCAAGCCGTGGAAGAGATATTCCATGTACTACGATAGGCACCATCAGCAAAACCAATGTATGTTTGAAGGGATGTCGACATCTGCAATATCAAGAGTAATCAAGATAAGCAACGATAATAGTAACAACAAAACCTAATCTAGGCACACTTGTCTAATCTAAGGCACACTATTCCAAAAAGTAACTATTGTACAAGAGATATCTTCACGTGAAACTCAAGCATAATATCTCTTAAGATAAAGACCATTTCTGGGTCTATCTAAAGAGACCCCGTCATAATCAATTAATTCTTAGGCTCCTTTTGCAAGCACACGCTTAAGAATATAGGGACCATGTCACATCGGTTCGAATTTATCAGTGCCTATCTTGTCATTATCTTGATCATATACTAAAACTAGGTCACCTTCTGAATGAATGCGAGGGTTAACACTTTGATCATACTGAGCTTTCACATATTTCTTGTGAGTTTTGATAAACAATGCAGTGGTGCGCCGAGTCTTATCTAATTGTGCTAAGTATAGAAAGTGTTTCTCCTCTTCAGAGGTAGCTGGTAATAACTCAATGGCTAATATGAGTGACGGTATTCCACATTCAATGGGTAACATAACTTCTAAACCATAAACAAGTTGCAAAGGAGTGAACCCTGTAGCAATTTTTGTAGAGGTTCGGTATGCCCATAATGTAGAAAAAACATGGTATTCAAATTCAATTTATGAGTCCAAACAATCCATTTAATCATGGTGGTTAAAGCCTTGTTGATGGCCTCAACCTCACCATTAGCTCGTGGGTAATACGGAGTAGAATCATGACATAGGCCAAGTTGATCAGAAAGTTCGGTCATCATAACATTTCTAAAATGACTCCCATGGTCCGTAATAATTGCTTGAGGGACACCGAAACTAGCAATTACATGATTGAATATGAAAGTAGCTATATTTTTTCCATCAACCGCGAATGTAGGCATCTCCTCAGCTCATTTGGTAAAGTAATCTATGGCGAGAATAATATACCCATGCCCCCCAGCCGAGTGAGGGTTACATTCAATGAAATTGATGCCCCATTTTGCAAAACGACTGACAAAAATGCAGATTGGGCAGAGAGAAGCTGGAGGTGCACATATCTTTCGATAAAAAATTTGGTAGTTGTGGCAGTTTCAAACCGCGATGATACAATATTTGAATAAAGAAGACCAAAATTAACCAGCGCACATTATATTTTGGGCTGTGGAAAACCTAGACATATGACCACCACATGCTCCAGAGTGGTAAACATTGAAAACCTTTTTAGCCTCTTTGTGAGTTATACAACGTCGAAAAAAAGAACCCGCACCACGACAATAAAGAGTGTCCCCAAAAATATTGTATTGCTGGGATTGATATAGGATTCTCCGTCAATCTGAACATGAAAGTTCTGAATGAAAGGTTTGGGTTTGAAATTATATATTGACATCTCCATACCAAGGGTCTAAAGTACAGATAAGAAATATAGATTCATCCGAGATAGGATTCTCTGCCATGGTTTCCGTCTTAGTATTGGGAAAATCACACATAGGCTCGGAAAACACTTCTGATTTCTTTGACTTGGATTTCTTGAATTCCAAATCAAACTCTTGTACGATGAAAATCCATTTGGAGTATTTATGCTCGATTAATTTTTTTTTCAAAATATACATCATCGGGTTGCAATTATATATCATTGTCATTTTATGTAATAGTATGCCATGACAGAATCGTTGGACCGCTTGGACTGCTGCCAAGGCCAATTTCTCCACATGCGAATATTTAATTTCTGTTGGGTTGAGATTCTGACTTAGGTAATATATCACATGTTCATTGTGAGATTCATCCTCCTGAACCAAAACCATTCCAATTGTGGAATCAGAGACAAATAAGTGTAAAAAGTAATCATGTTGGTAATTAGGCGAATGCAATAATGATGCATGGGTCAACATGTTTTTAAGTGCATCAAAATATTTATTGGAAATTTCGTCCCAAATAAAAGGAACACTTTGTTTCAAAAATTGGGTAAAACATTTTGTTAGCTCAGCATAATTCACGGTAAACCTACACAAAAATTTTACTTTCCCTTGCAAGCTCTGGAGTTGAAGAAGAGTGGAAGGAGGAGGTAAATTGATAATAGCCTCAACCTTCGAAGGATCGACATGAATGCCATATTCTGAAACAGTAAATCCAAGTAATCATCCTGATTGTACACAAAAAACACATTTGTGTGGATTCAAAGGAATTTCGTAATGCCTACATCTCATGAAGATAGATCGTAAGTATATAGATGATCCTATATGTGTAAAGAATGAGCAGTCAAGTTGTCTCGATAAGGCTATACAATATGTTTGATATCATGAAAAGCATAAGAGATAGCTCTTTGAAAAGTTTCACCAACATTTTTTAGTCCGAAAGGTAACTTGCAATAAGAAAATGTGCCCCAAGGACATATAAATGTTGTTTTTGGTTGATCAACAAGGAATACGTTGATTTGATTGTAGCCAGAAAAACCATCCATAAATGAGAATATTTCATTTCGAGCACAATCATCAAAAATTTGGTTGATATAGGGTGTAGGATAGTTTTCTTTTGGACATGCCTTGTTAATGTCCCGATAATCGACACATACTCTTATAGTCCCTTGTTTCTTCGTAACAGGGAACTATGTTAGATACCCAATCTGTTAAAGGAATTGGATAAATAAATCTTGCTTGCAATAACTTCTCAACTTCATCTTTGAATGTTGTAGCTTTCCGCAGATGTATTGGAAGTAATCTTTGTCTAATAGGCTTAGCATCTGGGTATGTCTTAATTTCATGAATTACAATCTTAGGATCGATTCGTGGCATCTCTTCGTAAGAGCAGGAAAAAATGTCTCGGAATTATCGAAATAGGGCTTTATAAGTGTTAATCTCTTATGTCGAACAAGCAGCATCTATATGAATGTTTTCAATAATTCCAGGTTTAACTGATATGTCAATAGAAACTGTTGTAGAAATATTTTCCAAATTTGTCTCAGAATACAAATCTGTGATCGACATGGGATTCCATGGTTCCTTGATATAATCAATCGTAATAATAGACGAAAAATAATTTTCAAGCTTATCAAGATCAGGTAAAAATGAAGATCTATGATGTAGATCATCCCAGGGAAATTCATCCGATGATAAAATTTCTCGAATACTTTCATCAGTTTCAAATACATGTTGAAAGGGATCTGAAAATGGTGTCAATGTTGAGCTTGATAGAGAAGGTTATTCTTCGTTGATCACATTCATTTGATCAGGAATAGTTGAAGGAGTGTTAGAATATGATTATACTGCTACATATGCTGATTCAAAAGGACTCAAAGGCATCTCGCCATTGAAAGAGTTCAATTTTGATTCTGAAGGAACAATCCATGTGTCATCAAATGGTATAATGCTTGATGAGATCATATTCATGTTGGAAATTGTTCACAGTATGTTGGGTGGAGGTATAGCGAAAGTTCCCATGAGAGCAGAATCCTTCATTAATCCTACACCAACATCTTCGTATGGGATAACCGATTTTTCGACATGTTGGATGCTATCTGTAGAAGTAGGTTCTGATGAAAAGTATGATAAATGATCGATTTTCACAATCTTTCCTTTATGAGGAAACATGATTACTCAAAAAAATAATGAAACTACAGTAGTCATGGCATAAGACCAACTACGACCCAAAATAAGGTTGTAATCAAGAGGGGCATCAACAACTTCCACCTCTAGATTAACCATTTTTCCTTCTACTTCTATAGGTGGATCCTAGAGTATTCTGTATGGATGAAATCCTCTTCCATCAAAGGCATTAAGGATAGTTGCTGATTGGTTGAGTGTTGGATAACCAAGGACTTTCCAAAATTTTAATGGCATTATACACGTAGATTGCCCCTCATCAATTATAGTACAAAAAACTCGTCTTGATTTGACTAATACCAGAATCTGAAAAGCCATCTGGTGAGGGAGTCTAGGTGCAAAATTTTTGAGGTCAAAGACCACGAGGTTCAAATCCTAAGGATAAATAGCTCCAATAGCTGATGATAGTAATTTTCTTTGTGCTAGACATGATTGTGGCACTTCTAAGGTGACATTGTTGAAGGGGATATCACCAAATCCTCAATAATGTTGTATTTCCAAGAAGCTCTCGCATGTGGATCAAAATCTGACTTTCAAAGTACACCTTTAGTAGGAGGTTTAATCACTATATCAAGATTAGGTTTCTCGATTTGAAGCAGTTCAGAAACTGAAGGAGGTATGGATGGTGTTTGACTAGAATTTTTAGTCTCTTAACCAGTTACATGATTCTTAGCTCCATATTCTTGAGATCGTGTCACAACCATGACCTGAGACATCATTAAAATATCTACCGATGAATTAGAAGAAGATCCTATCATTTTACTATATTGAGTGGGAAAAGGATCCTTCAAGACAACAGGTGTGGGTGAACCTTTGACAAATTTGGATACCTCAGACCGATGTGGACACTCTTTAGTATAGTGATCCTCGTCATATATAAGACAAGGATAGCGAGGTTTCCACTTTTCATCAGTCAGTTCATTTTTTTCCTATTTTATATTTAGGAGATGTATTTTAGCTTTAGTCGTGGATGAATCTACAACATGAATGTCAACATAAGTTTCAAGGGAAGAATCTCCTTTAGGTGAATCTGGTAAATTTATTATGGGAGAAGTAGGTTTGGATGACATCTTCTTACTCGTGTTAGCACTAACTATACCAATTACACCGTCTACAGAATGAGAACTAGAAGGAGTTGCAGTTATTTATCCTGGGTGTGGCAAGTCAGGAATTTTTTCGTATTAAGTATCAGAATGTGTGTATACAAGGTCTAATTAATGTGCTTTAGCTATGACCTCCTATTTTGTAAAAACACCTCCCTTAGCTACATCTTCAGTGATCTTTGGAAGTAATGATTTGATGAACCATTCTACCAAGATTTGATCCGTAATGAAAAATTTCAATCAATGTCGTCTACATCTCCATTCATGTATGTGATTTGAAATGTATGTAGACGTACTCTATTTTAATGAAGTTAAGAGTTTTGTGTCATTGTCGTAATGGACTAGCAACTGAAAGTGAGTTAAGAAAGTTGTTGCTAACGCGTTGAAATTATTAAAAGAGCCACGTGGTAGTTCAATATACCAATTTGCAGCTAAGCCTGTCAATGTTATTTGAAACAATATCAATCACATGGATCCATCAATAAAAGAGTTGGATGTGAACCAAAGATGATAAGTCATCACATGGTTTGAGGGGTCTTCTCCTGATTTTCCTTCAAACTTAGGTATGTCACTGGGCAAATTATTTTGCATTGGAGGCCAAAACAGAAGATAATAAATTGGATCGTTTGTGGGGGGTGAAAAATATGGAAAATCCAAATTTGCAATGAATGGTAACCGACGGTTGGGGTCCTGTTGAGAAAACTGATAACCTTGAGGAACAATACCAGTACCTGGAGGAGGATATCCAGGGTAGCCTGAAATATCTTGTGCGGTTGGGATTCGAATGCCTCTAGGGTATCTAGGGTTAGCCATACCAAACTGAGGTTGAGCTGGTATCTAATACATATAACCAGGGTATGGTTGACTTTGGTAGAGAGGATTTTTTCCTACGGGTCCATATTGAAACTGCCCTTAATATAGTTGATTAAAAACCTGACCTGTATAAGGTTGGTTTGTTGGAATTGTAGGTGTAGCAGGTTGCCTCGCAGAGGTTTGAACGGTAGGCTGAACCACAGGTCTAGGTTGATGAGTAGTGACTTTGGGGATTGCCTGTGATACATTTTATGTTGTCGTTTGAGGGGCTGTAGTAATAGGGACTTGGGAAACTCTAGGGATAGGTTTACTAGGTTTTTGAACAGAATTTTGCATAGTAGATTGGGCATGAGTTTTTGGCATACTCGGACCAGCTTGCTGACTACTAGGTACAGATACCTGAGGTGCGATTTGAAGTATAGGTTGGGTAGGTTGTTGGACTGGGGTATAACCAAATTGACCAATTGGCTGACCAGGTTGATTATAAGGTACTTTCACAGTAGGTTGCAAATTCTGTTGGTTCAACGACGGGTTCCACACGATGTTAAATTCGGGATAAGGAGCTCCCATTAAAGGTTGCGATGATTAAGATTGACCATAACCGGGTTGAGGTATTGGAATGTAAGTTTGATAATTTTCTGGATAATTTCTAGTAAAAGGTTGACCTCCTTGAAAGGATTTCTGCTCTTGATAAAACTGATGCCCTAAAGGAGGTTGTTCTCCTTGAATAGGGTGTGGCCCTAGCATAGGGTACTGCCCTTGAAGAGGCTGTGGCCCTGGCATAGCGTACTTCCCTTGAAGCGGTTGTGGCCTTGGTATACGGTATTGCCCTTGAAGAGGTTTTCCATGAGGAGTATACTGCCCCCCAAGCGGTAAATTGCTATCTTAAGGGTCAGGTAAAGGAATATTTCCAGACATCATATATACCTATTCCATTGTCAAAATTTCGGTGTGATATTCATTCACCAGTTGATTGTGTAAGTTTTTAAGAAGAGGGAGATGCTCTTGAGAAAGTACCAGAAAGTGACTAGTATCCAGTAGGAACTGTTGGACCACCATACAAAAAAGTTTTTGGCAATGAAGAAAACATGGATGACTCACCATACATGTTTGATGAAGGCATGTAACTATCTCTGTGTATGGAGTAAAAAGGAATACAGGGTGGTGAATAATTGAGACAAGAATTATGTAGAAAGTTGGTTAACTGAGAATACCAAGGGTATGGTTTAAAATGGCTGTAATTGTAAATCGATTCACTATGCCTTATATCTAAATATTCTTGATGCGAAGGAAGTAAAATATCTTCTTCCATGTCAGTAATCTCTTCGATGCTAATCAGGCCAGGAGGAAGGTTCTCAGTGATGCGAAACTTCACCCGAGGTGAATGAGGATGACTAGGGGTTCGGGCTATGAACTCTAAAGTTGACTCAGATGAAGTAGATTCAGTTTTAGGTTCAGATATCTTGGGTGTAATAATTTTACTATCTAAAAATTCACCGGTTGCAGACTCAACTGTGATTAATTCTGAAATTTATGGTTTTTCTTCTGTGTGAGGTTGATTTAATTCATAATTGGGATGTATAATTAGTGATGTTTCCTCATGTTTAGTAGATCCTTTTCCTGATTGTTGACCGATTTTAGATTTAAGCTTTTCTAATTGACTTGGTGTATACTTAAGGGGTTTCCCCTGCATTCTATGAGAGTGTCTCAGTAATTCAACCACGGTTAATGTTTAACACATGAAATAAACAAATGTTTCAACAAAATAGACCTAAGGTTGTTAAGGAAACAATAAATTTGAGCACGTGCCTAAAAAATCTAAGAGACAATCCACTCACAAATAGTATGTTTCCACACTAAAAACACTAGTTGGTGATGAAATCCAACGTCCTATAATTTTAATGTGGAAAACTTGGCGTTTGTAATAGTTACTTTGAAAACCTTATTAATGAAACAGTCTAGTGCAATTCCATCCACTTATGCCATCCAAAAGTGAAGAGTACCCTCTAGAAATTCCAAGTGAGTCTAGCCGATGTCTGCTCCAGGTATAGTGGGACCTTCCCTCCAGCATCACCTTGGAAAAAATCCTGAAGATTATGGTCACTAAGGTCACCAACGGAAAAAAATGCACCTATGGGAACCGTCTACAATCCGATATACATGTAAGGGCAGAGTATTAAGCTCAATCCCCATGAAGGCTCCTCGAAATGGTAAATCCAAGGTTTCTTGACAAGTGACCCCAAGCTCCTCGAAAATGGTTAATCTGAGGTTTACCATTTGTATTACGTGCACATATTCTATCTTTGCCAATGAAATAGGTATGATTACCTCACTAGGTCTGACATGATCTTGTGCTTGACTCTTTTAAGAAGAGCTTCCCAGAGTACAAATGGAACAATTGGATTTTCCTACCGCAAGATTCTACTTTTTTGTTTAAACTATTTTGGAAAGTTTATTACAACCTATTCCAAAACACTAGCGTAAGCAATGTTGGTGGAATAAGCCCTAGAAAATGTAAAATATCTAGATTGATTTTAATTAAGCATTGTATTAATTCAGCTTTTACTTAACATAAATGATATGGAGTTGAAACTTTAATGATGTTTGTGACCCGACTCAAAATAATCTAAATGCATCTATATGAGAATTGCAACTCTTTTTTTTCAATGAATCTTATTTAGGAGAAAGTTTAGAGATTTTATCAATTTTCAAAACACAAACCCTTTCATTCATAAAAAAAAATCCTTTTTGAAAAGAGGACGATTTCATGAATAAGTAAATTTGAAAAAATGATCAATTTCTCTTTTGAAATAAAATTCCTTGAGCCAATCAAATCAAAAACTACAATTTCAACAAATAATCAATTCCCAAAAGAAAATAATCTCTAAAAAACTCTAAAAGCATAAATTTCAAAATCAAAACAAAATTATAATTCTGAAGTCTATCTAGAATGTTTGAGGATGATTTCTCCTAGTTTGTGATCAGACTAAGAAAATTTCCACTTATCTTAGTAGAAATGAAAACATCCAAAAGTGCTTTGGTGTTAAATCAGGCTTCAGTAAGCTAGAAGCTCTTCCAGGTTTGCAAATGAAAAGTGAACAAGTTTTCATAAAAGTAAGGTTTGCAATGATCCTAATCGCTCGAAAAATACAAAATAATAATACCACTAAGCTAAGGAAAATGAAGGAATCTTCAGCATAGAGAAACAATAAACTAGGGAAAACACTCACTTATAAAATGAAAACAGGATGATAAATCACACAAAACACAAAATTTCTGAAAAGAATTTCTCACACAAGATTTGACAACTAAGGTGGATCAGGGAAAACAAAAAGAATCAGGTTACATGGCTCTAAAAAAGAGAAATTTATTTTTTTCAAAAATTTCCAAGGGGTGCGTAGCTTACAGTGGAATACAATGCTCATGCGCACCGAATTGAACTAAAATTTATGCAGGTTGCCGCACTGTTTTCTGCTGAAACCGCATAGGAAAGGAAAAACTTAGAAAAAATAAATAACAAGCTTTCTTTTTCAGGGATTATTAAAATTTATTTACCCAACCAAACTCAGAGAAGTAAAAAACAGAAAACTTAAAATTCAAACTGAATACAAACAAAGAAAACTAAGCTCTAGAATCCCTAGTAGAGTCACCATTTGTTACGTGGATTAATCCCTCTTGCGAACAAGAGCGATCTCCCTAGTACTCAGCGAGGAACTAAAGAAAAATATCCATTTGAAATTTTTTTCCTCTAGATTAATTGCATTCCAAGATTATAATAGTAAAGTAGAGAGGACATGCCCCTACCTTGAAATCCAAACATTTGATGTAGCCTTTTCTCCTATCGCTTCAAAGTGGTTTCTCCAATGAATAGAACCTGCAATAAAAGACAAGACAAAGAATCAAATCATCTACAACATATAATAATCAGAAAATGCTAATCCAAATTAGTGATCAAGGAGTCTAAGTACTGACATTATTCTAATAAGCATAGAAACAAAGCAATGAGAAAAAGATATCCATATGTATTATCTTGAATAAAAAGAGTAATATTACAATCTGATGCCTTGATGTTGTACATATTTCTCCCGAGGTCCTGAACAATCGTTTCTCCTTCAGTATGATAAGACTTCCTCTCTGAATATCAGCATGGAGTTATAGACACAAGGGTGTGATCATTCTCATGCCAACACCAACTCACTAGTGTAGAAATTATGCACTCTTATGAAAACTCTTTAGCTTAAAAACTATATATATTAGACTCTAATTACATTGGTATCTACATGTGTCTACCCTTCAACCTGAAACTTGAGCTCAATTTATAGGGAAATGGAGGTAGTTTCAGTTCCATGAAGAGGGGGATGGATTCCTCTCATGAGGGGATTTTAGCTCAATGGACCAAGGGATAAGCTCCATGAGTGGAGCGATAAATATCAAACTGATTGCAACTCTAGAAGCTTCCATTTGGGAGAATATTCAACCAACTAGGCTTCTAGAGTTTACTTTTTTCTTTTATTTTATTTTCACGGGGGTGCGCAGGTAATAGTGGAAAAAAGTGCAGAAGTTACCGCATTTTATGGATAGAAAGACAATGCATGCGCAAGGAAAGGCTAGAAAAATCATGCAGGTAGAATTTTAAGGGTTTTATAGATATTTTCTCCAATTCCAAGCCTTGATTCAGGAACATTAGTATTTTTGACCTCTAAGGGAACATGATGTGGATGGTGATAGACCCATATGAATAGTCAAATGTCATGGTGACAAAATGACATGTACAAGTCCATAACATAAACATAGGTGTAGTATAAGCATATAATATCAATTCATTCCCACATGATATTGACCTATTATATCTTTCGAGGCTAATATTCCACTTGATTCCTCATAGCCAGGAACCTCTCCATTCCATTAACTTGCATAAGAAATCGTTCCTCCACAAGAATGATTTTTGAAAAACATTCGATGTACATACATACATACATACATGCATACATACATATATATATATATATATAATCATTAGCATAAAAAAATCGTTATCCTGTCATACAATGACATACATACACACATATATACATGTAATATCAGCATTAAACAATCACGATCCATGAAGACCCTGTCAGACATGACATACATACATACATATATACATACATACATGGATACATATATAAACATCAACATAAAGAAATCATGATCTCGTCAGGTAGTGACATGAATACTTACATACATACATATAAATACATTATCATAATCATGATCAAAACATAATTACCAGATATCATAAGGTATAGGTTAAGATTAATTCCTTTATCTATGCACAATATGCACAATATTGAGAGCAACGTTCCCAACATAGACAAGGCATATGATATCTCAGATCCATTTACTTTACCTTTCTCATGACTATCCTAGCACCGTCAATTTACCACAATGGACTTAGCCAATCCATCTAGCTGTCATATTTTTACCTTCTGCTGCACTTAATCATGCACTGAGGTCCATTTATGCCTTACATTAATTGTTGTACTTTATTCAGCTCTTCTCGAGCTCCATTAAATTTCTCTTTCCCCAACCAATTCCCGAGAATCTCAAAACATAAAATACATTCATAAGAAACAAATAAGGAGACCATGGAAAACCAATAGTAATAAGACACCAAAGCAAGTGGTATGGCCATACACTAGATGTAATCAAAACCACAGATAAATCGCAATCAAATCACAAAAGACCAAAAGAACAAGACTAGCAATAAAAAACCATGACTAAATCCCCATGGGTTCCCAACACTTCCAAAGGAAATCTCATCCCCAGCCTTCTTCAAAATTTCATGGAACTCTTGTCATCTAATCCATGCATCATATTTTCATAGACACATAATTGTCAGTGTATAAATAAACATAACAAAAATATAGTTACCTTACCTTGTTGTGGCAATCATGTTGTCTTGTAACAAAACAAACACATGTCAGCCATATGTATCAACATCAAGACAACATATCTATCAATTCAAAATTAAAAATTACCAAGGTTAACAAACATGTCATAATCCACAATCAAATCACATTCATCGGTCATAATACATAATGCTACAACTATCACCTATTTACACTTGAGTATATATCATCCATAGAAACACATATGTGTTAGTACAACCATATTAAAGAAATACCATTTCTTCATGCAATCTTATAGACACATATACTCATATCATGCAATTAATCAAACATTCAAAAAAATCACAAATATTCCATCCTAAATAGATCGACTAGATGGCATAAACAACACTCAAAATAATCAAGCACCAGGTATACGATATAAGAAAACTCATGCCTTAATGTATCTTAGGGGAGGCTATCTTGTATGCACAATCAATCTAGTTTAGCAAGATACAACTTCAATAACATATCAACCCAATCATAAATAAGATCATGATATATGTAACAGTATCTAGCTAACGTGTTCACATAATAAACCCATAAGAAAATTTCATTCGTGCATACAGTCACATATGCACATTTAGTTTAGACATAATACAAGACACTAGAATAATTACGTCGACTCATGCCTAAATGTCATAACCCTAACCATCTACATGGGCCATTCCAAATCAGCATAGTACATATGACATCAATATGTTAGTGAAAGAACCCCGATCATCAAGTCACTAGCATGCAACAACAATAAGTTATATATCATGCTAATCAACAACATATAACCTAATCATCAAGCTACTATCATACAACAACAACAAGTTAAATTATAACATTCTCATTAACAACATGTAATTTATCTGACATAAATCAACAATAGCAATGCATATCAACACAGGTTACTATCATACATGACTATATGACACGTGTGCATATGACCACACTGATCACTAGCATCTATCGTACATGTAACCACAAAAACAGAAACAATAAACTAACAATAATATACATAACCCTAATTCTTATAACAACCATGAATCACATACCTATATAAAGATATGTTACCCCAACATATTAACCGAAAAGAACACCCACTAGAATGTTTTTCCAAACATTCAACTTGGAATAAGTGTCCCATAAATCCATGGTTATTATTTTTAACTTTATTACATGGATTTTTCACCAAGGATATTACACTTACTTGTACGGGACAATGTGAATGATAACTCGATTAGAGGGGAGGAATTTTAAAGACCAAAGCCTAACTACCTCTATTGTGGGGATGCCGAAAATGCTTAATTTGTTTATCATCATATTCAAAATATGCGTATGTAGGGTGTTTTATCAAAGAAAAACAATTTTTTTTGGAAACATGAACCGTTTCCACATGCTATTAACACTTGCAAACCAAAAAAAATAAAAAAATTCCTAACATTGGATGCAAAACTACCTCAAAACATTGAATACCCATATACACCCAACAAATAGTGGAAGTTCTAGGCATTTTTTTAGCACATGTTTGCTAAGGATATGAATCGTAGAGGTGTACACAATCCAATTGAGGAATAATAAAATGTGACAACCTAGTTGAATTCCAATCGACATATGGAACCCTTTTTTTTTAGGTAAATGGACTCCTTTCATGCAACAATTTCACTACACAAATGTGCACATACCCTTCGTTGTTTAGATTCCAATATGTCTTATCACAAAATTTTCCACCTTAGTGCAAATCCTATCATAAGGGTGTAGAAAAGTGTAACATGGAATCGTTACCATAATCACATAATAACTTAGTTCCCTCATTTTAGTGAAGTAGAAAATCCTACATAAGGAAGGTTTCTCTAGTGATTTCAAGGAATTCTATAAAAATATGATATCAAGTATATGAACTTCAATATTAGCTACTCAAACATACCACAACTTGGGAAACGTTTCAAGGTAAAACAAGGCAATTTATGATATGTATCATGTGAAATAGACCATATGGTATCCCAAAAATTCTATGGTTATGTAAATATTTGTGAAAGATGAAAATATTTAGCAATATTTAAAGTTACAACAACATAAATAATGCAGTTTCTTGAACAAATAAACAATGTAGGAAATTAAGGGTTGAAAATACTAGCTAAACTAGGGTTTTGCAAACAATTAATTTCTGAAATGAAAAGGATTGTTGAAAATGGAATAGAGAAAACATAATAATGCAATATATCAAGCCTCTAAAGGTTTAAAATTGAAGTAACAATGCATTAAAAGTTAAGAAAATATATTTTTATGGATAAAATGCTAACTAAACCGTAATGTCTAGCTTATTGTGGCTGAAAAATGACATATGATTGCTTAGAAAATTTAATCTAGCCATACAAATGTAAAATAAAAGTATATTTTAATTTGGTTGATGAAATAATGAAGAATTGTACTAGTGCCTACTATTTTTTTGGGATAATGGAATCAAAATTATGTACTCTCTTGAAGGAAGGAATGAAAAATGGATTTTGGATAAACCCTAGGGTATTCCTCTATAAAATCTAGGTGTCTTCCTATAGAAATAATAATTATAGTATTACACTACAAAACCTACCTTAAAAATGATATCAAGGGAGGTATATACACCATAATCTCTCCTACTTTTGCAAGATGGGATTTATTTAAGAAAATACAAGAGAAATAATGCACCTTCACCACTTGATAAGCACATCCATACTTCATGCATTTGATAAACAAATCCAAAATGATTAAGAAACCACTTACACGATAAATCAATACTCATCGTTGAAACCATAACCATGGATCACCATCAAAACCTAAACAATGAAGTTGTATAAGTCATTCATCCATATCACATTAGTAAGATAAGTAAGCAAGTAGTATTAATCCGCCACAAGTTTCAATGATCAAATATGAGGTTAGCACTCCATTATTTATATGAGGGAAACCAAGTGCTTTACCTCTCTAATGAAAAAAATCACTAAAAGCCCTTAAAAACATTATAATCCATGATAATGGGTGGATAGGTCTCAATTTGATCCCCAAATATGCCTCTAAAACAAAGGTGCGATGTAAAAATATAAAATTGTCCATCATAAATGACACATATGAATTAAAAGGGATCAAAATGGTAACATTATCTACATAAAGGGATATAAATGCTCCAAAAGTAGTGGCTCTCTCAAAATATGCAATGTATCATAAAACATTTGTCTATCCTTGTCAAAATGTCATGCATTCTTATGAAAAGTCACCTCCGGTCATCAAAAGGCGCCCCAAATGCCACATCATCATGCTAGGGTGGCTTAGTGTCATTATCAAGGTGGAAATCATCAAGGAAAGAATGCCCTCAAGCTAGGGCATGATGTCATGTATGAAATGGGCTCCATAACCTCTCCCAAGATGTGTATAACCTGTTAGTGTCAATATGTTCAGTGATCAAACATGTTGTTTCAGTTTAGTTGCTAGTAGTCCTAGGTCAAAATTTCATCTTTTAAAATAAGTTTTCAAATAAATTTTTGTCACTGCATATGGTCTAGGTTAGTAATTATTCTCCCCTCATTCCATTCATGGCCATCATAGTCTCAAATTTCATGTCACTCATTTTCATTTATAGTCTTAGGTTAATCACTCCATCTCCCATCTAGGTCTGTTGTCTAGGTGTCCTTGTTTTGCCACTAAAAAGTCTAAAAGTTTCACCAAAGAGGGCGAACAAGGCTTCATTTTCATCACATAAGTATTTTAAATGGAGTTAGCATAGTTAGGGGAATAATTTAAGACACTTTGTCTTATTTAAAAACTCGTTTCATAGTCAAATTGTTCCAAAAAGGAAAAATTGCCCTCAAAGTCTTTTGTTTGACTAAAAGACAAAAAATCATTCCAAAGATGTTAATAAAAAGGAAAAAGAAGGATTTTTCAACTCATATTGTTTTTTCATGATTGGTGGAGCTCCTCCCTTACCTTCACCACTGATCCGCTATTGCGAAGGGTTTGAAGAAAATCAAGAAAACTACTCCAAAAGGGCTTGGTTACACATCTGGAGCATTATGTTACGTATCTGGAGAGTGTTGTTACATATATGGAGCATTCTGTTAGACATATGGAGAGTGTTGTTACACATATGGAGAGTGTTTTTACACATCTGAGGGTTTTTTATGCATTTGGCATTGTTTTGTTACGCATCTAGAAAGCTTGTTACGCATCTGGCAGAGGTGTGTTACACATCTGGAAAGTGATATGTTTTGGGTGTTTTGGCTCCCAAATCATTCTTCCAATCTCTAGGTCCATTTCCATCAGCTTTTAAAGCTTCCTCAACAATAATTAAGCATCTCCTATCCTCCTCAAGTCAATTTATCAAGCGCAATACTGATTTTCTTGTTCACTTCCTTTTCCACTACATTTTCATTTTTTCCTACTGTTGAGAGATTTTAGTGGACTAAAACCCTAACCCTACCCTCTAATATCCTCATACACCTTCCTTGAACCATATTATACCATTCCCTACCATTCACAACCTCCCTACACTTCATTCCCATCAAACCCTAATTTCCTACTATTTTTCTATTGCAGATTTAGGAAATCCTTGTGTTTTCCTAATTTGATCACCTTATTCACATCTATTTCAACAAATTTCACTTGTCTTTTGAAGCCAATATACATCCCTACCTCCTAAAAAATTTTGGGAATTTTTCTTGGCTTCAATACCCTTCGTCTCACCCTCCTAAACCGACCTAAACAAGGTAGGGTATGTGCACATTTGTGTAGAGAAATTTTTGCATGGAGAGAGTCCCTTACCTCACAAACAAGGGTTACATATGTCAAATTGGGATTCATCTAGTTTTTCACATTTTATTATTTCTCAATTGGATTGTCTACACCTCTACAATAGATATGCTTACAAAACATGTGCCGCAAGCATGCCTAGAACCTCCACTATTTGTTGGGTGTATATGGGTATTTAATGTTTTAAGGTAGTTTTATGTCCAACTTTAGGACATTTATTTTTTTGGTTTGAAAAAAGACACCACATGCACATATTTTGACTATCATGATAAACAAATCAAGCATTTTTTTCATCCACATAATAGAGGTAGTTAGGATTTCGGCTTTGAAATTCCACCCCTCTATCCTCTATCATTCACATTCTACCATACAAGTACAACTTCTTGGTAGTGACCTATGCAAGCACTAACATTGATATCTTCTAGTATTGTTGATGAGGTATTTTTTTTTTGTTAGTTGAATTTTGTGTTTTTTTAGTGTGAAGTGTGGGTTTCTATTACTTGAACATAAAAACACTTATATTTGAACTGTAATAAATCAACCATATTGCTCCATATAGTTTACAATTGTAATATTGGAAGGAATGAAAGATTTTTTCAATATTATATCGATCAAATTTTATTCCACTTGTGTTTCCCAAATCTACTATGATGGAATCTGCTTCCATATTATGGGTGCACTAATTGAAATTATATTCCCTAGTTATGGTCCTCATGGGAGTTTGTGGTAATTCCCATCAAGTTAAAGATATATAATCCACAATATTATCCCCAAAGGTTTTTCCTCTTTTATTTAATATGAAAGAAATGAATTATAATCTTCTCAATTGCATGGTTTTTGGTTAGTCTACATATATTTTATTATGTCACATATAAGGTATAATACTTGACAATTACATGTAAGAAATATGTCGTTGAGGAAAGTATGTTGAATACATAGATGTTCCTTGTGAAAAAAATGTTCTATAATATTGGAAATGTATGGTATCAACAAGTTTTTGAAAATTTAAGAAATAGCTAGCTTCTTGGACTTGGAGAAAAAGTCTTGCTAAAAAATAAAAGTTCTAACCTATTTCATACTTGTGAGCTAATTTGGCATGTTCTTACTCTGATATCAAAGTTTTAACTTTTGAATTACTCCAAGATCGAGGATGACCATGTCAAAACCTTTAGGATTCTCTAGGATAGCACTAAAAGTGAGTGAATCCTTTAGTTATATATGAAATGACGTTTAGCCTCCCGACCCAAGCCACTCACATAATAATTTTAGCTATATTTATGAAATAAAATATAGCCTACCTATGTCCTTGGATATACTGTTGTAGGTTACCCATTTATAATTGTAATATTGCTTTATTGACACAATTGTTTTTCTCTTCAAATTTCAGGCAATATTTAGTCACAACTATTTCATTCTTCAATTCCTTCGTCATGTTTGGTCCCATATTTTTTATTCTACAATATATTGTTTTATTATCTATTTTTCTAGAAGGTACATTTAGAATGACATTAATAATTCTTTAGCATTATGCATATTTTGATTTCCCGAGTAAACAAATCAAGCATTTTCACCTTCCCAAAAATAGAACAACCAATATTTAGGCTTTAGAAATATTTTGTAGTGCTTCTTAGGTTGTTCCACATTCGATTTCGTGGAGGGCTTGATTTCAATGAGCTCCCAATGTGAAATGAAATCATCCAAGTGTTTCTAAAAAATGTCTTTCACAATAGATCCACCCTTCTTCTCCCATGGATGCGTTGTGTTGTTGAAGTCACCACCAATGATGCATATTTCTCTTGGAAGGATTTGTTTGAAATTCATCAGTGAATCCCAACATCAAACCTTGCTTGGATAGGTTATTGTCAAGTAGAGATTGATCATATGGCATATTTTTTTGCGTGGAAAATGCATAAGGCTCACAACTAACCAATATTTTATTTTTACTCCTTTATTAGATTAAATATTGTTGACTACTGTAAAATACTTAATTATCCAGATGCTGGAGCCTTTTACCTAATAGAAAAGGTATTGATACCTCTCCATGTTACTCTACTTTTTTTTATGGATTCTTCGTCTCCTAGAGCAAGAGAATTTGGGGGTTTTCTTCTTTGATTAAATTTTTTATTTCGGAATCCCATTTCTCACTTCCGCACCCCCTGTAATTCTAGGAGACAACAATCATCATTTACTAACAAATTTTGATCCCCCATGTATATGAGCACCTCTAAATCCTTTTTTCCTTGCGCCTCCTTGATTTTTCAAAGCCAGGTATTTGATAATAATTTGGGTTCCTCTTTCTTTGTCCCTGATGTATGGTACATCCTTACTTCGTAATTAGACCTCCTTCCTACTCTCCCATTATTTCGAGGATGCTGAACTTATTTTTTCATCTCATATTTAGATCGATCATCAATCGAAGATAGAAAATTAGGATCATCTCAAGTTGTGGTGGGGGTTAAGAAATATTCCACATATTTTGATTATTTCCCTTCTCAATCTACTTGAACTGGAATATATTCTAGCTTTGGAGTTTCTTCATGGACTTCTTTGGGTGATTCTTTCTTTTCAACATGCATCTCATGCCCTATGAGCTCCTCATATTTCCCTTCTTTTCATGAACCTTCATTATCAAGGGGGCGAATTGGTTATGATACTAGGGGTTATTTTTGCTTGTATGTAGCCCCTAGCTTGTGCATTGAGCTTCAGGAGGGCGGTGAGGGGGTGGGGGATTCATATTTCTTAGGCACCTTGCATACATTTATATCCATATTTTTTCATTCCTCTTCCTCTTTTTTGGGCTTGTCATTGGTCTCCCTCTTCTTATTGTTTATCTCGATCCACTCCTTTTGGGATTTTTTTTAAAAAATGGCCATAATAATGGTAATTCTTGCATATGAAAGGTAGTTGGTCATAGTCCACTAGTTAGATAAAGGTCTAGCTGTCAAGGGTAAATTGTAATTCTTCTGACAAACCATTCTCTAGATCAATTTCCACGTAGATTCGACCACAAGCACACATGTATCCCTTCAGTTCGACTTCGTCTAAATATTTTCTGAGCATGTTACAAATGTTTCTAAAGGCTTATTTGTTCCAACAATGGAGGGGAATGCGAGGGAACTTCACCCAGGTTGTAACCGTTGTCGTGACATCATTTTATAAATTAAAATAAGGATTCCATCTATCCAAATATAGCCATTCGGTTCCCATGAGGAATGAGCCACTTTTAAATATTAAATCTTGGTATTCTTTCCTTTCAAATGAGAATGAGAAGAATCCTCTTCTATAGAAAGAGGTCGAGATCTTCCATTTGATAAGTCGTTTCCAAATTTTCTCCACCCACTGGTTCAATGTCATTGGGGAAGGATAGATCCCCATGAACTGACCAATCAGGTCCTTTTCAAGCAAGCATAATGGCATATTTTGGGAGATTTGAGCATACTTGGATCTTTGGAATAGGTCCATATTCTTCACAAAACGTGAGGGTTTTGAACGTTTGGCTTTTGGGGCTACATTGACCAAATCTTGGAAGGCTAGATTAGGTGGTAGTGGAGGAGAAAGGGGGTGGAAGGTCCCCTGTGAATACTGTCATGGTTGGTTGTGGAGACTTCACTTAGACTCGACTCTTCAACCTTGAGAAAAACTGGCCTTGCTTTAGATTCATTTAAAAAATAATGAATTAATGTGAGAATAACAAGCCTTTTTTTAATGTGAGAATGAATATACATACATACATACATACATATATATATATATATATATATATATATATATATATATATTAATTAGATGAATTATTTTATTGATTTTATTATCAATTTTTTGTTTGATGTTGTGGTAGCAGCCATTGAAGAAGCCAAGGATTTGGAAAAACTAACAAGTGATGAGTTGATGGGATCACTTCTATCGCATGAGGCAAGGATAGAAAGAAATAAGGATTCCACTTTAGAAAATACCTTCAAAAGTAAAGTTTATATTTCAAGAGGTCGAGGTAGAGGCTGATCGAGAGGAAAAGGACAAGGCGTAAGCTGTGGTGGTCACAGATATGGCCGAGAAGAGCATGAATATCAAAGTGGAAGAAGCAACAGCAGAAGCTTCAACAATAATCAAAGGTTAAATGTTATTATTGCAATAAATTTGGTCATTATGCTCGTGATTATAGGAAGAATATAACTGATCAAGGAAATCAGAGAGCTAATGTTATTACAAAGAATATTAACTCCATGTTCCTAGCATGCAACACCATGCATGAACTATCCGATAAGGTCTGACTATTAGATAGTGGTTGCAGTAACCACATGACAGGAAACAAGAATTTGGTTGAAAATTTTGATGAATCTTTGAAGACAAAGGTAAAGTTGGGGACTGACAAGACTGTTGATGTAGATGCCAAAGGAGTGGTCAATATTCTGACCAAGCAGGGGGAGCCAAAGACAATATCATAGGTATATTATGTCCCTAGACTCAAACATAATCTAATAAGTGTTGGTCAATTGACGCGTTATTTATGACTAACCCCCCAAGAAACGAGCCGATAGCAAAGGTGCTGATGACGAGGAACAAACCATTTTCTCTAATTATTAACTACAACGATCATGTTAGTTCTTTTATAGTTGCATGTTCTAATGATTACTAGTTATGACACTTTCAGTTTCGACACTTTCATTTTTATGGTTTAAGATTGTTGCAGTAGAAATAGATGGTCAGAGGATTACCTCCCATCAAAGAACCTGCTAGAACTTATGAGTGTTGCATCTTGGGAAAGCAACACTGTAATTTTTTTTTAAAGGAATTTCATACAGAGCAAAGAAACCACTTGAGTTGGTGCATACATACTTGTGTGGAACTATGAGGACAAAGTCAATTGGTGGAAGTTGTTACTTCCTCACTTTTATAGATGACTATAGCAGAAATACTTGGGTTTACTTCTTGAAGCAAAAGTCTAAAACCTTTGGAAAGTTCAAAGAGTTCAAAGCCTTAGTAGAGAACCAAAGTGATCGAGAGATCAAGGTATTGAGATTAGATCGTGGTGGAGAATATGATTCGAAAGCATTCCATGAGTACTACAAACAACATGGAATCAGAAGACAGTTTACAACTAGATACACACAGAAGTAGAATGGTGTAGCAAAGAGAAAAAATATAAAAATCATGAACATGACAAGGAGCATGTTGAAATCAAGACACTTGTCTAATAAGTTGATCAGGTGATCATGTCCAAGTGGAAAAAATTGCTCAAAATTGGAACTACTCAGAATTGGTTGCAACTTAAATGACTGAATAGGCCGCAGTGCTTCGATTCTGGTGCTGTGAACGGAACTCAAATCCGACGTCATATCAGAAAGATATTGAAGTTTGAAGTTGCCCAATAAACTTCAAAACAAGAATTTTGAACAAAAAAAAATGTCATTTTCAGAAAATTTTATGTGAAAAAATTCATTTTTTTATTATGGGCCTATTACAGGGTGCCATGTGGCCTGCCCGGAGGCTACCATGTGGCCCGAGGCCAAAGGTTTAAAATCATGTTGAATTTGTGGGCAAAGTGGTTGGCTGAACCGACCCCTCGGGCGGAGGTCGACCTAAGCTGAACGCGTTTGGGTCAGTCAGGCACGTACACAACTATTCGGGTAGGGTCCTCATGTAGGTGTGAATGAGTCGAGTCATGGATTAGGCAGAGGTCAACCTGACCTGAACGTATTTGGGTTAGTGGATAGCGGGCTCTTGTAAACCGTAATTGGGTCAGCGTTGCTGAACGTGTTTGGGGACTGGCCCCTCGGGTTTAAGCCCCATCGCAAGGAGACCACACAACGAAAACCCTGGTGATAACACAATCAAATAGGGAGAGTTTAAAAGGGCTAGCCCCATCCAACATGACCACACGTGGTGACCATGGGGCATGGATTTAATATTATCTGCCCAACAGTTGACGGTTAATGGTTTTCCCACATATGAATGCGCCAAAAAATAACCATGAAATTTATTGCCTCTACCGATTTAGCATGCGGTTCTTCCAGTTAAGGAGATTCCACCAATTTTTTCAAGCTTAACTGGAGTTCACCCAGATTTGGTGGGGTTTCCAAGGGACATTGAGCAGAAAATTGTGGAGGTCATAACTTCTCCAATATTGAACCAATTTGGACAAAATTTTGGTCAATTTTGGGTATCATGAGCATTCTGGAGTGATTGGGATAGGTTGCAGAGCTAAAAAAGGTGTTCTTTAGCCATTTTTTCTTTAGGTAATCTTGGAGAGCCACCAGGGCCATGAGGGAAATGAAGCTGCATTGGACTATGCTTCACTGTTTGAGGTGAAATAAAAGCCATTCTTATCTTATTTATATCTTCTGAATTCAACTTCATAGCTAGTTCTGCTTTTTTAGTAATATTTCTCACTGTATAACCAATTTAAGAAACTTAATATAGTAAGGACATGCCCATTGGGAGCCATGGACCCAACAAATGTAGCCCAGGAGGGGTGAACTGCCTCATCATGTTGTTGTGTGTAATTATGGTGAAGTTTTGCTATTGTGTGTTTCTGATTTAAGATGTTAAACAGTAATTTTAATGAACATTCCCTCACACATAAACTCAGAAACAATTACCAAAAACACTTTTTTTAAATTGCAAGACATGATGAACACTTTGCACACTTAATTAACTGAAAATGGATACTTTGAATAGCAGATACAAATAGTTTCATTTTCAGATCATGTGTATTGGGCAGAAGTAGTTGCATGTGTTGTTTATGTGATAAACAGTTCTCCTACAAAGAGCGTGATGAACAGATTTCCTGAAGAAGCATGGTCAGGTATGTCATACAATGTATCACATTTCAGAGTTTTTGGATGTGTAGAATATGCACATGTGCCTAAGAAGATAAGAGGAAAATTAGTTGATCAAAGAGAAAAATAAATATTTACTAGTTATAGTGAGCAGTCAAAAGCTTACAAATTGTATAGCCTTGTCACCAAGAAGACAATAATTAGCATAGATGTTGTTTTCAAAGAACAAGAGTCATGGAATGGGATTGTAGACAAACCAACCAATGCACAAGCACCATTGATGGAAGAGGATGATGTAGTAGAAAAGGAGCAGAAAGAATCAATAGAGAAGACACCAAACAAAGTCACACCAATAAGGAATCCAAGATTTTCAGAGTAACATGGATCTTCAAATAGATCAACAGACCATAATTCTCCAAGCAGCGAATCAGGTAATGACTCAAGCAACGGTAAGAGAAAGATGAGAAGTTTAAAATATATTTATGATGATTTGGATGTTGTTACACATCATTTTGTCACTGTCCCTCCAATCCCCAACTCGCACATTGGAGGGTCATTTCTATGACCAATAAGTAGTGTCATGCTTTTCAAATACCATCCTTGCATCCATTTTGATGAAAGCAACATTCTTCTTGTTGACATTTCCCTAAGCAGAGCTGTAAAAATCCCTATTTTTATCTTGGCGTGAGCAGCCAGTTACACCCTCACGCCGACAAAGAAATTTAACACTGAGCCCATGCCCGTTGGTGCTCTGTGCCAGTCAGACACCTACGAAAAGTTGTTTATGGAATGCTTTTTAAAAATAGAGGTGGAGGTTCCATTCCAACCACCTCGGGGATGAGTCATTGGGAGTGGTTGAACTGAAAAAACCACGGACTTCTTCCTTTAGTTAGTAGCTTCCACCTCCCTTGGAACTCTCCTAAAGGATAGGACTCCCTCCCACCTTTGTAGGGATCCCAACCTCGTCCTTTTCCTATATAAAAGAAACTATCTCTTTTAGTAGAAGCTAGCTGAACTGGGAGAATTATACATACTATAGCTAAGCTATTAGAGAAGATAGAATAAGAAGGATTATGTTGAGAGAGCTCAAGTCGAAGACTTCTAAGAGAGCTTGAGTATGAATTCCTTGACCAACATTTGAGACCTGCTTTGCCTGAACCCCAGTAGAGGAGACTACAACGTCAAAGCATCGGTTGTACTCTTCCTCCTATTCATTTATATACATGACTACTGTTTGGTTCCACTATTGTGTTATGATGTTTATTTGATGCGATATGTTTAGCCCTCTTTAGCTGGCTAATAGTTATGAGTGAAACTATTCTGTCGTATGTTGTTCTTTTTCTTTGTCTTATGTGTAGGTGTTTGAGCGTAATAGCGAACGGATTGTGATTTTCCAAGGCAGGAGTGAGAGGCCCCTAATATTTCAGCAATGACGACAACGTTGGATTCAAGGTAGGTCAATCTATCATGTTTTTTGTTCATTAATCAACTAGGAAGAAACACTTTAGAGTGTCCTTTTGTTACTATACCCATCCTAGGGCTAGAGGGATTGTTTTTGTCTACAGAGAGGATTTACCTTCATAAAAAATTGGCGACTCCACTGGGGATCAGTGTGAGTTTGTCGTTTCATCCTATTGGGTCAGTTTCGATTATTGGTTTAGTTATATGTCTTTTTCTGGTTTCGTTGCTGAGTTTCCATCCTTTGTTTAGCTCAAGAGTGTCAAGGTTGACCTCTTCTCATTAGGTTATGGTTTTTCCTCTTTTTCCCATAGGTATCTAGCTTGGTGCAGTATTTTTCTGGATAGCCACGCTGATTGGCGCATGTTTATCTTTTAGCACTAGCGCCAACCTCTGTATGGCACAAATTACAGCCCTAAAGTCACACCAAATCCTATAGGTTTTGGTTTGACCTACTTAATAAGTATTTTGGTCATTTGTTCTTGCTTCTGGGTTATTTTTTAGTGTGTTTAAGCCTTTCAGAATGTGTTGACTACTGTAGACTTGTTTCCCTCAGTTGTTTGTCCATTTTCTTGTCGGTGTCATTTAAGACCTTAGGGTTTCTACGTGTTATTGCTCACCGAGCCTTCTATTCGAGAACAAGTCTCTTTGATTGTTATCAATCTTGTTTCGGGTCATTAGACTGAGTTTTTGTTGATCCTTTTTTTTTTTTTTGATTGAATGGTCTTTTCTATTTTTCGATTTGTCCTTCTTCTTCAATACTTTGAGCATCGGTTACTTTGCTCGTTTGGGTTGCTTTGGGAAACTCTCTTTTTCGATTGAAAGTTTGCTCCATTAGCTTGCATGTTTTTGTGTCTTTTTCTCTTTGGTTGAGTCATTCAATTTTGAAAACCTTACATTTGCAAAATTCAAATTAGTGTTTATTTTGTTTTCCATCGAATTAGTACGTTGTGCGCTTTATTTCGTTGAAAAATCAAAAAATATCTTTGCATTCTTTTATTGTATCGAAAGTGAAACGTTCCTTTACATAACTAGCATTTGTCAATTTAGGAAGGAATTTCATTTTCGATTGATTTCATTAGGGGCAATAGAATTTTCTTCACATATTTTCCTTGCTTGTTTGAAAGATTTCTATCCTTCTTATAACTAGCATTCATCGAATTGAAATGATGTTCATTTGAATATAGTTTGCATTTAGGAAGTTGAGCTCCAAATTCGATAGGGCCTGGAAATTGAAACCTAATTCAAGATTAACTTTAAAATTTACTCAATGAACCTAAGGCAACATTGAAACCTAACGCAATATTTCTAGTGGACTAGGCTAGAGACGTGTTTTAGTGTCTTAAAACCTAGTATTTGTTGCTCGCCTATTGGCTTCAGACAATGCTAGTACGGTCTTGTGCTTCCTGTACCGTTGCGTATATAAAGGGAGACCCCTCTAGGTTGCAATCCTTTTATCCATAGGAAGCCGAGTCTACCGCCTTGTAATCATGATACATCGAACACAACATTCGGGGAGACTACCTACACGTATGTCAAGTCCTTGGTCATTTCTGTTTCATTTGATCACTAAGGTGTATATGGCAGTTCACGGAAACCTGGTACACCCTCTTGCTTAGAATTCCTGAGAAGTCATTTCAATCTTTTCATGACTCTTTAAACAAGAGAAGATAACATCGAGCACTTATCCTTTCACGCTCATTTAAAATTGAAAGTGACTAGAGTCATATTTTTCCTATTTCTTGACTCTTAAAACATGAAATAGTGAATTTTGGTTTCAATGTTATTAAATTAATCACCTACGATCACACGCCCATTAGATGTTTCGTGCTTGGCATGATTGATTTATTTTTTTCTTGTTTAGGCACCTTAGATTGGTTATCTCTTTTCCTTCTTGTTCTGATATATAGTCAAAGTGGCGGAACATCCAGTTTCGTCGTCCTCACTTCCTCCTAGTGGTAGTTATTTTCTGAACGTTTCTTTTGAAACTCCTCAGTCCACTAGGTCTGTCAAGTTCTCCCAGGCTATTCTTTCGTCTATCCAACCCCTTGCTACTCGATCTCTACTTGACGAGACATTTGAATTCCATTGGCCTCCTTCAAGTGCTTGGTCTGGTTTTGGGGAAGAAGGAGAGTTTCCTCCTCTTACATCTAGATCTCCTTTTGTTGTTGTTGTGGTATCTCCTAGTCCCCATTATCTTTTCAAAGATATTACATTGGACTCAAATATGGATTCCTCCAGTTCTATTGGAAGTGAAGGAATTCCCATTTCCACCGGAGAATATCAACTCTTTCCTAAAGATCTCTCTCGTGCCTCCACCCAATCTTCACCACCGTCAGTCTCACTTCTGCTTGGATATAGGTCTTTGAGTCAGATTATGTCTGGCGTTGCCTCCATTATGCAATCTAGTATAGTAACTCCTCCTCCGAGTTCGATCCTACCTTCGTTGGGGATATCACCTTTGAATCTTGGTTCGTTAGTTACTGTCACATATGTTCCAGTTCAACCAACGGTTTGTGTGGCTTCTAGCTCAGTTTCCACTACTCATGTGATTCCTGATGGTCTTAATTTTGAAGAATATTTGTTGGCTATTAAGCAGCAGAATTCTCAGGGTTCTCAGCAGTCTTAGGCTCCTGCGAATCCTCGATTCCATCACTATGATGTTGTTGGTAATCATGTATATATCTACCCGCACCATTATTATCTGTACGGTAATCCAGTCTATTTACCTCCTATTGATCCTTATCATGCTATTTATGATCCTTATCAGAATGTTACTCATTTGGGACCTAGTCTGCTTGTGCAACCCTCTGGCTTACAAGGAAAACCCTCTCAGGGACAACCTTTAGCGCAGCAGGGCCATACTTCTGGTCCACAGGGACAACCATATGGTCGACAAGGCCAACCTTTACAAGGGAAACCTTTGTTCCAACATGGACAACCCTCTTGTCTCTCGGGTCAATCATTAAATCAACCTGGATCATCTTTTGGTCCTGGGGGGAAAAATTATCTATTACAGGGACAACCTGTTGCACCTCAATCACAGCAACACATTCAATATGGCCCAAATATTGTGGAACGAAGACAACCCTTTGGTCCTTCTTTGGGTCAACCTAGTCATTAGGGACAACCTAGTTCATCGCAACCATCAGGCCAACCTTTCCCACAAGGTCAACCTAGTGGCCCTCAACAACCATTTCAATAGTCAGTTCAACCAGCTCAGCAGACGTTGCAACCTACCCACCAGTAGATTCCTTCATTTCTGCAGTTGGTTTTACCTGTTTACCCTGCTCAACCAGCTCCACAAGGTCAACCTGCACAACTACAGGGCACTTATTACCCTCAAGCTTCATATCAACCTGTATATAGCGCACCCCAAATTCCTTACCCTCAAAATCAACATGTGTATCGGAAACCTCAAATTCATACTTACATTCCACAATAGAATCCTTATTCTACTCAGCAAGGACCTTAGTGGTCTTCTTTGACTCAATATCCTTGTCCTCAATCCCAGTATCAACCAAATTATCCTATTTTTAATCCCTATGATCCGAATCCTTCAGGACAGAATGTATGGGAACAGAATCTCGCTTGGAATGGGTGGAATGTACACAGAGGTCCTTATCAAAGACCCCCAATGAATTTTAATACTCAATTACCGTTTCTTACTATGTTGGAATTACCCGATGTTGAAGTTGACAAATGATCCTATTCTTCATAATCCATATTGGCCTCCAGTTCCGACCAAGATTCCTGGTGATTGTCCTAAATTTGAGGGTAAACTTGGTGAAGACCCCCAAACGCATGTTATGACTTACCACTTGTGGTGTTCTTCAAACTCTTGGGTTGATGATTCTATTCATCTGTGTCTTTTCCAGCGAAGTCTTACTGGTGCCGCTGCAAAGTGGTACATTGAGTTGTCTCATGGAGTTTTCCAAGATTTCAATTCTTTGGCCATGGCATTCCTTACACATTTTCAGTTATTGATTCGCTATGAGATCGAGACGCATCTCCTCACTTCATTAAAACAGGACCGAGCTACTCATATATTGGATCATATTCATGAGTGGTGGCGTCATCATCGCATGATGAAATTTGAGATACCTGATCAACTTCTGACTCATTGGTTCACTACCTCTGTTGTCAATCAAATTTCCAAAGACATATCTATGGGGGCATGTGTAACCGAGGAACAAGCCATTTCTTACGCCCAATACCTTGATCTCGTGTGATCTCATTCTGGCACATTATATGATATCTTGCCTGATGCTCCTTGGCCTGGAACTTCTAAACCACCAGTGACTCCATCCGTTAATGGTATTATTGGTTCCGTATCGTAGACTTCTCAAAAGTCTCCCTCATCTGACTTTGGGAAGTATAAGTCTACTTCTTCCAATAATGTAGCTTCTTAGTCAACTTCAAATTCTGGAAAACCCACAGAAGTGAATGTTGTTCAGGCCAATCCTACAGATAACACTTCCAAAGGTAAGAAGAAGGGTAAAGGTAAGGACAAAGCTGATACCCCGAAACATGATTCTCTAAAACCTTTTTCTATTGATAGTTATCAATGCAAAATGAAGTATCCTTATTTGAATTATGATGATGAAAAATTCAATAAGGACTATCCTCGATGGTCTGAAGTGAGTCGATTGCTCAAAGGAACCCAAGGAGCTCTAGCCATTCTTAAAGAACCTTTCTCTCAGCAAACCCAGATGGTAGAGCACCCTCCGTCCTCTACTCCATTTGGTTCGCAAGTTTTCATGATGAACGATTCTGCACTCGTTTCTATTGCTACTCAGTCAAAATATTATTCTGGTTCACGTCAGGCAACGGGGAAAGAGATCACTGATGGTCCTCCTCCTCCTCCTGTTTCTGGATCTCTTGATATTTAACAGCCTAGTGCCGAATCCGTTGTTCGGCCGCCTTCCAAAGGCATTCTCTGTAAGTCTTCGTACAACCATATTGCCCATGCCACTCAGCATTATGGTGTTGTTGAAGATTTGGCTCGGGTGCCATCTGTGATGTCTGCATTAGAAGTAATTCAGATTTGTCTGTCACAATGGAAGGCTTTTCTATCTGGGATAGGTGGGGTCAATTCTGTCATCACTAGCCTTCTTGCATTCAATTTAGAGAATTTCATCTCAAAAATCCCACACCAAATTGCACTCATCATTCAAGTTGGTATTAATGGTTTTAACATTCACTGGGAAATCATAGACGAGGGTGCATCTACATGTGTTATGTCATATACTTGTTGGAAATCCATTGATTCTCTAGCTCTCACTTCGTCACCCAATGCCCTTGAAGCATTTGATCGAAGAGAGTCCAAACCTCTTGGTGTTCTTGCCAGTTTGCCAATCACATTAGAAGGGAATAAAGTCAATGTCAATGTCGAATTCGTTGATGCAAAAATCAATTATAATCTTCTCCTCAGACGCAACTGGACTCACCCCATGCTATGTGTTTTTTCCACTCTCTTTCGTGTTTTGAAATTTCCACACGAGGGAAATATTATCACTGTCGATAAATTGTATTTTTTCACTTCTTCTTCCGAGAACAATGTTTTGTATGTGGACAAGATCCTTACTCCCTACGAGAGCATGGGACTAGGCCTTTTCAAGGATCCTTCCCTCATGGGTGTTTTCCCTCTTCCACCACCAAATACTGTCAGGTCAACATGATTTCTCAAACCGATGACCCCTGGGTTATCCCTTCTCCTAAACATATCGATTCATTTGGATATTAGATGTCGTTAAGTCTGATTTAAATTCACTATTGTGAAATTGTTGCTGCATCAGACACTTCATCCTCTGATTCTGCTCCTTCGAGCGTGACTCTTTACATCTATTCTCAATCCCCTTGGCTTGGTTATTTTGATACACCGAATCCTTTGAAAGAAGTTTTTCCTTCCAATGAGGCTATCGTGGAAACCCTATCTCTCGACGATCTACCGTGGGATGATGGTCATCATCATTCCTCATTTCTACCAAGCCTCGGGGCCATGTCTACTTGTCTTGAACGTTTTTCCTCTCATGGTTCCTTCTCCTCCACTTCAAACACATGTTCAGGTCCATGAAGTTTTCTTGGAAGGTAACTTCAGTAACATTACTCAGATGATGCCTGCCAACATTTCCATTAAACCGGGAATCGTCGAAAACATCCATATTGGGGTTACTTGTTCTTTTGATGAAGTGCAAGTCTATACTATCCTTTTTCACAAATTCCGTGATGTCTTTGCATGGTCCTACGAATAAATGACCGACATTGATCTTAGAATCGTGGTACACGAAATTCCTACTTACCCCGTCTCAAAACCTATTTGTCAGCGTGTTTGTCCGGTGCATCCTAGGAAAGTTGTTTCCATTAAGGACGAAGTGGAAAAGCTTCTCAAAGCTAGTTTCATTTATCCAATTCCATTGACAAACTGGGTCTCTAATATTTTTCATGTAGACAAGAAACAGGGAACTATTCGTGTCTGTGTTGACTATTGTGATATCAATCAAGCTTGTCCTAAGGATAATTATCCTACTCCCTTCATCAATCAAATTATTAACGACTGTGCTGGGAGCAAAATTTTTTCCCTTATCGATGATTTTTTGAGTTAGAATTAGATCAAAATTCTCCCGATTGATCAACACAAGACTACCTGCATCTGTCCTCGGGGCATCTTTGCATATAAGAAGATTCCTTTTGGTTTGAAGAATGTCAGGGCCACATTTTAGTGCGCAATGTCTTATGCCTTTCATGATATTCGCCACATCGTTCATCCTTATCTGGATGACCTTCTGGCTCATTCATCTAAGCGTAGGTACCATCCTGACCATCTCCATCAAATTTTTCTTTGTTGTAGACACTATAACATTCGACTTAATCCACATAAGTGTGTCTTCTACGTCGATGCTGGTAGACTCTTAGGGTTTATCATTTCTAAAGATGGGATTCACCTGGATCCTCTCAAGGTTGAGGCTATTATCAATCTCCCCTCTCCTTCCTCATTACATTAGTTGCAGATTTTACAAAGGAAAGATAATTTTCTATGCCATTTTATACCTAACTATGCTGAAGTAGCTAAAGGATTCACATGATTGTTAACGCAGGGCATTCCTTTTTACTGGGATGAGATCACTCAGGAATATTTTTATGTGTTGAAAACATTGTTGGTCAATGCTCCTCTACTTTTCCCTCCAAAATATCATTGTTATTTTCCCCTTATTTTAGCTGCCACTTTCAGCACGATTACCATGGTTTTGGTACAAGACAATGATGACGGTCATGAGCATGTTATTTATTACTTGTCTCGTAACCTTCTCGACCCTGAAATGAATTATGCCCACGTTGAGAAGTTAGCGTTGTATTTTGTTCAAGATGTTCAACGTTTTCATCATTATATTGTTTTACGTATAGTGACGGTGATTTCTAAATGCAACCCCATGACCTACATATTTTCTTCACAATTGATCGAGGGAAAATACTCAAAAGTGGATTGTTATCCTCCAAGAGTTTGATTTGGAATTTACTATTGTCAAGTCTAAGAAATCATTGGTATTTTCTGATTTACTCTATTCTCTCCCTTTCAACTCTACTCCTTCTCGTTCTAAGGAATTCATTCTAGATGATTCGCTTTTCTTGATTAGCACCCTCGATCCTTGGTATGGTGATATCATCATCTATCTTCAAACTTCATCTTTTAGATCTGATTTGATGAAGGATTCCCACCAACGCATCCACCATCAGTCACAACCTTATCGTATCATTGGAGATACTCTCTATCGTGTTGGAGTCGATTCCATTCTCCAACGATGTTTGACTCTCGAGGAAGCTGAGAAACATTTGAATGATTGTCATAGTGGTGCCTATGGCGGTCACATGTCTAGTTATGCTACTGCACAAAAGATTCTTCGTGATGGTTAATTTTGGCCTTCTATTTTCAAAGACTGTATTGTCGCAGTTCGTAAATGCCATGATTGTCAGATTTATCAATGCAAGTTGCATGCGCCACCCGTTCCGCTTCATCTTGTCATTACTGTTGGTCCCTTTGTGAAGTGGGGCATTGATTTTATGATGTGTAACCCTCACTCGGCCAGGGGGCATGCTTATATTATTGTAGCCGTGGACTACTTCACCAAATGGGCCAAAGCAATGCCTACACTTGCCACTGATGGTAAGATAACTGCTCAGTTCATATTCAACCACATTATTGCTAGGTTTGGTGTCCCTCAAGCCATCATTATCGATCATGGTTCCCATTTTCGGCATTATATGGTGGCGGAGTTGACTTCTAAATTAGGTTTGCATCCCGACAGCTCAACGCCATACTACCCTCAAGCCAATGGCTAGGTTGAAGCTGTGAATACATTTCTTGTCACGATGCTTCAACGTATGATTAGGACCCACAAATCCAATTGGCATCTCATGTTATTTTCAGATCTTTGGGCTTACCGAACCTCAGTTAAGAACGCAACCGAGTTCACTCCTTTCTAGTTGGTTTATGGCCTGGAAGGTACTCTCCCAATTGAATGTGAAATACCTTCGCTCAAGTTGGTTGTTGAATTACTGCCGAATACTTCGCTAGAAGAAGAGCATATTCTTTATTTAGAAAGGTTGGATGAAACCCACTACTTTGCTTCTCTCGTTATTGAAGCACAAAAAAATCAGGTCAAATCTCATTTTGATCAGTTAGTTTCCCTTCGTTCTTTCGTTGAAGGATATCTCCTCCTCCTGTATGACCAAGCTTGTGATAAGATGGGGGAAAGAAAATTTTAACCTATGTGGCATGGGCCCTACATCTTTAAACGTGTTTTGAAAAATGGGGCCTATGAGCTAATCGACTACAAAGGTCATCCTCTTTAACTACCCATAAATGGGTTGCATCTCAAAAAATATTATGCGTGAGTCATTCATGCGTAATAGGTGTACATAGGTGTTGTTTTCATTTTTGTACATGTTTTTGGTTTGGCGTGATTTGTGAGAGTTTTCCTGCTCATTGGGTCTTTCTTATTGTGCAGATGTCTATTACCCCTTATGTCGGTTTCGCGGATGGTGCTTCTCGCAGTACCAGGAATTTGTCTTCAGCAGCCTGGGTAATTTATGATCCTTTTGGTGAGTTGATAGATCTGCAAGGCATTTGTATAGGACGAATTACAAACAATGTCGCTAAATATAGTGTTGCCATTGAGCTATTAACCGAAGCGATCAACCTCGGCATATGCGCATTTCTTGTAAATCTAGATTCACAGCTTGTCGTTCTGCAACTCAATAATCATTATTTAGTTAGAAATCCACAAATTTTGAGATTGTATTTACGTATTATTTTGTTGGAAAGACATTTTGATTTTATTACCTATCAAAATATTCCTATATGAATTAACACATTAACTGATACAGTGGCTAACATTGTATTAGATAGACATTTGTGAAATTTGTAAAAACATCATCACATGTAAAAGACCCATGTAAGGAAATAGATGTGTGTGTGTGTGTGTGTGTGTGTGTGTATATATATATATATATATATATATATATCACATGTTTGCAACTGTGTGCATCATAACTTCAAAAAATATATGTGTGCTTCTGTTACATCCTGAGACATCCCTGAGACATCATGTCTCTCAAATATGCAGATAAAATAAAACCTAGGTATCTAATCAGCATGGTGCTCGTGATAACATGTCACTACCCGTACTAGCCACCTCAGCAAGCAGTGAATTCGACTAGGCACCCCTACGGTATGTCTCTAGTAGGCGCGAGGAACATCGTCAAAACGTGCATAATCCAAGACTCCTTGGGTGATCCCCTTCAGGTTGCGCACTATCTCATCTTCCTCGCCGCCCTCGCATTAAGGGTTGAAATTACGAGGGATTCGCCTCACTATCGGTGACATGCCGGCAAGTCTCTCTCAGCCAACATCTGCAATTACATGGATTTCATGTCAGAACATGCATAAATAAATAAAAAATCATAATACTCTTGAAACTTAAAAAGTGAGTCGCACCCAAATCTTCTTCCCAATCTTCTCCCTCCAGGAGTGGGAGGTCCTGATCATCAATGAAATATGTACCAGAGTAGGTCCAACCCTCCATGACAATCAGTTATCGATAGAGCCAATCAAAGAATTACGATCTCTAGGACATCTGTTGACCACCCCCTGCCCTTGGCATCAAAGCTACCCATCGAGCCATCCATGATTATCTCGCTAGTGGTGTCGGGACTATGACTTCCTGTTGCTGAAAAATAGGTAATCGTTCCGAGAAGAATGATACCAAAATAGATCCATAACCAAATTTTTTCAATTTGGACTTCTTGCATTTTGTTAGTTGGCGCTTCATGTTTATTGTCACAGCCTTTGCCCAGTTGTATATGGTCGATGCCATGCAATCTATAGAAAGAAGAAACTGTGTCCTTGTTGCTTCATGCGGTGCTTGTGACCCTGTATCTCGTGTGATGGTATGTAGCACCACTCATAGTGTCAAATCTGGGATAGTTTGAATATCAACTTTCCCACTACCTGATCCCTTCCATGCTGCTAGACATACCCTATCTATCACCATGGTCATGTTTTCGATGTAGGGCTGGGTGCCGGTTAGGATTGGCGTTTCTCCCCTCTGCGATAATCCTATGATGAAATACATGTCAGAGACATCAATCTCAATTTCTTGATCCAGAAGGATGAACTTCTCTTCATCTTTGTCCCATATGCTGACCAGATACTGTAATAACTCTGGTTGGGCTCTGAGACATGGCGTTAGGAAGAATTTTTTCAGACCATAGTTTCTGAGAGCTTCCATGGCCAACTTGTCTTCTTCAATATTTTCCATTTCTTTCCATTCAATGACCATTTTTCTTCTTTCTGCCTACAAACACATTCATATGAGTGCCAGTATTAGACAATTTTGAACCTTAAATTTGTGAGTAATTGGGGTATTTGATCAGCATTTTTTCTAGAAATGGTTTTCGCTGTTGGCATGACTGTTTCCCAAATAGCCGCCCCAATGGGCGTGCCCTAGTGTAAAAAATCGGGCGATTGGTGCGACTTCGTGCCCGAAACCCGCGCCAACCGCCAAGCCCTAATTTTTGCATTTCCTCCCCCAAAATTCCAAATTGAAAATTTCAGGTAGTAAGAAATGACTTAAAATGACGAGAGGGATCTCGGATCTTACCTGGAGTTGACATATTTGTGATTGGTCCGCTGGATTGGCCACTATCATCGCCACAAGATTGCACAGTGAAATGGGTAACTATTGCTTCACAACAGGTAAAAAGTGAAAAGTAATTATTTTTACCATTTTTGGCATTTTATAACTTTTTCACAACCCTAATTAGGTTTTAAAACATGTTTTTCGATTATTTTATTATATTATTTTCGAGAAATGGGTTTTACACGTCTCTTGTGCAGAAACAGGTTTTCCATGTGACAATGATGAAGTAACGAGTTATATTTTATAATTTTTCAGACTCGGTAAAAACACGAAAAAGCCCCTATTGGAGTCATCTTTCAGCCCTTTTCTGACTCTCTAAAAATTGAAAATATTGTCGAGATTCTTGTCATTTTGAACTCGTTAAATGGCTGTGAAACGATATCTACCTAGTATACGTTTAACCCTTTTTCGGGCTGAGATGGATTATTTACGAAAGAGGAATATCTTAGCCCATCACAATTAAGAGGTTCTCTTAGACACAATTTTCTACCTTTTCGGATCTGTGAGACTACCTACGAAAAGGGGCTATTGGATTTTTCTTTTCTGCCTTCTTTTCAAACTCTTTAAATATGAAAAGATGTCGATTTCTTCCTTTTTTAGACTCGTTAAACCCTGATGACATCAGACTTCTTCATGATGATGTTATTCCAGTTCCTGCTTCCTAGGGCTCGTAAAATCTACTAGGTTGGATTTGTTTGAAGGAAAAACTTACAGTGCAAGCATATTTTATCCCCTTCAAGCTTGTTTTAAAAATAATTGGGGTAGTCACCAGAAATGGTGGGGGAAAATGGAACCAAGTTTTAGTTATGTTGGCAGTATGTCGCTCTTAAACATGGCACTTGTCTGCATTTGTGTCAGGTTGGGGACATCTCATTTCGTCATTTTTTCCTCCATGGGTTAGGGTAATCTCTTTTGACCTCTCATCTGCTCTTTGCCATGTCATCATGATCTCAGAGCCTTTGATGTCAAATACTGCCAAATCCAATGTCGTGCTATTGATATGTTCGAGAGAATTTTTTCTCCGCAGTTGTCAACCTTCCTCTGATCTCCTGTTGGTCTTGATCTACTCTCATCATGTTCCTTTGTCTCATGTCAATGATGTGGGAAACATTATGGCCCTCCTTCAACTAGGTCATTTCCTGTCAACTTCAGCTCATTATCCAGGAATTTGATCTAGAGACTCCCTTCTGGTACTTTGGAGCCCGCATGCCTCAATGGCATGTTTTTTGCATTCGACGTAAGGTTCACATCATTTACCTTTGATTGAGTGATTCTGTAGATGTTCGACGTCAGATCATTTTTCACATTCCGTAGATTGTACCTATTGTACCTTTAGGTCCATCATCATCATTGGTGGTTTCTCTTGTGTGTGTTAATATCTTTCGTCATTGGTTGGTAATCAGATGATTTTCCTACATGTTCGATTTCAGCTCATATTTCGCATGCTCGAAATTGTACTTGTTCAGGTCAAGATAGAGCGCAAGACCCTGGGTTTTGTGTGATAAACTCTAGGCTACATATTTTTTGTGGATTATTATGACTTATTGCATGACTCTCTTGATTGGATGGCTGTGACCATACCTGAATCTATTTATAGATCCTTCTTGTTGGATGGCTGTGTCCATACCTCGGATCTCAGTTTTTTATATACTCTATTATGGATGCCTGCACCCATGCCACATGATTCATGTATCACAGATGTTAGTTGTATTTGTAATTGCAGGTCTTTTGATAGTGGTGTTTGGTTCGAACAGGTTCTCATAAAGAATTTCACTCCTCCCTCTCTCTCAGACTTCATGCTTTAGGGGGAGTCTGTTACACAACATTTTTTCACTCTCCCTGCAATCCCCAACTTGCACATTGGAGGGTCGTTTCTATGACCAATAAGCAGTTTCATGCTTTGTAAATACCATCCTTGCATCCCTTTTGATGAAAGCAACATTCTTCTTGTTGACATTGCCTTGATCAGAGTTGTAAAAATCCCTATTTTTACCTTGGCCCAAGCAGCCAGTTACACCCTCGCATCGACAGAGAAATTTAACATTGAGCCCACACCCATTGGCACTTTGTGCCAGTTAGACACCTGCGCTAAGATGTTTATGGAATGTTTTTTAAAAATAGAGGTGGAGGTTCCATTCCAACCACCTCGGGGATGAGTCATTGGGAGTGGTTGAACTGAAACAACCACAGACTCCTTCCTTTATTTAGTAGTTTCCACCTCCCTTGGAACTCTCCTAAAGGATAGGACTCTCCCCCACCTTTGTAGGGATCCTAGCCTCCTCCTTTTCCTCTATAAAATAAACTGTCTCTTTTAGTAGAAGCTAGCTGAACTGGGAGAATTATACATACTATAGCTATGCTTCTAGAGAAGATAGAATAAGAAGGATTATGTTGAGAGAGCTCAAGTCGAAGACTTTTGAGAGAGCTTGAGTCCAAATTCCCAGACCAACATTTGAGACGTGCTTCGCCTGAACCCTGCTGGAGAAGACTACGACATCAAAGCATCAGCTGTAATATTCCTCCTATTCATTTATATAAATGACTATTGTTTGGTTCCACTCTTGTGTTATGATGTTTATTTGATGTGATATGTTTAGCCCTCTTTGAATGGCTAATAGTTATGAGTGAAACTATTTCGTCATATGTTGTTCTTGTTCTTTGTCTTATGTGCAGGTGTTTGAGCATAATAGCGAACAGATTGTGATTTTCCAAGGCAAGAGCGAGAGTCCCCTACTCTTTCTGCAACGACGACAGCGTTGGATTCAAGGTAGGTCAATCTACCGTGTTTTTTGTTCATTCATCACCTAGGAAGAAACACTTTAGCGTGTCCTTTTGTTACTAGACCCATCCTAGGGCTAGAGGGATCGTCTCTGTCTGTAGAGAGGATTTACCTTCATAACATATGTTAGTTAAAAATTTTCAATGTTGGCATTCCAACCTTCTTCGTTTGAAGAAGCAATGAGAGATGAAAATTGGGTGCAAGCCATGCATGAAGAGATGGATTCTATTGAAAAAAAAATGATACATGCGATTTGATTAATTTACCAAACGATAAAAACCTCATTGGTGTGAAGTGGGTGTACAAGACAAAGTTGAATGACAAAGGTGAGATTGACATAATTAAAGCAAGACATGTAGCAAAAGGATTCTCGCAAAAACCAACATTAGACTTTGGGGAAACATTTTCTCCAGTAGCCAGCTTGGATACTGTACATCAGTTCTAGCGGAAGCAGCTCAGAACAAGTGGAAAGTATATCAGATGGATGTCAAATCAGCCTTCTTGAATGGAATTCTAGAAGAAGAAATTTATGTGCAGCAGCCTTCAGGATATGAGGTTGAAGGTAAAGAAGATAAATTTTACAGGTTGAAGAAAGCTCTCTACGGACTGAAGAAAGCACCTAGAGCATGGTATAGCAGAATTGACAGTTACATGATTAAGAATGGATTTTGTAGAAGCAACATTGAGCCTACCTTGTACACAAAGGTACATGAGCATATACATATTTTGATTGTTTTCTTATATGTTGATGATATGATTTTACATGTGATCTTGAGTTAGATTAATTTAAAGCAGCCATGATGAAAGAATTTGAGATGACAAATCTTGGTCTCTTGAAATATTTTCTTGGCATTGAAGTTAAGCAATCTAAAAAAGGAATTTTTATTTGCCAAAATAAATATGCCAGAGAATTGTTGAAAATATTCAGGATGGATAATTGCAAACCTATACCTACACCAATTGCAATAGGTACAAAGTTATGTAAGGATGATGAAGAATCAGATGTTAATCCAACTCTATTCAAAATATTGGTTGGAAGCCTCATGTATCTTAGAGCTGCAAGACAGATATTATGCAAGGAGTGAGTTTTTTTTCGAGATTTATGGAGACTCCAAAAGACTACACATTGGAGTGTTGGAAAAATAATTTTGAAATACATAGCAAGAACTAGAGATTATGGAATAATGTATGCAAGTACAGAAAAGAAAGATTTGTTTGGATACATAAATAGTGATTTTGTAGGAAGCTTGGATGATTGGAAGAGCACATACATTTATGTGTTTCATATTGGCTCAGGTGTGATAGCATGGGCATCTAAGAAGTAACCCATTGTGACACTATCATCAGCGGAAGTATAATATGTAGTAGCAACTTCAACAGTATTTCAAGCAGTATGGTTAAGAAGAGTATTGGATGGACTCAAGCAGAAACAACAAGGATCAACAGCGATATACTGTGAAAACACATCAGGGATTGCACTATCCAAGAATAGTGTGTTTCATCAAAAGAGCAAGCATATTAATACTAGATATCACTTTATTAGGGAACTTGTGAGCAATGGAGAAGTTCACTTGAAGCCTTGTAAATCTAGTGATCAATTGGATGATATATTTACAAATCCATTAGCAATATATGTGTTTGAGTTTCACAAAAGAAAATTGGGTGTTGTAAGCCTAGCTGAGACATAGAACAACATGCATGTTTGAGTTGTCATGAGTTATGTTTTATTTTAGTAGTCATAATTAAGGAGTGTTAAAATAATTAATTATCTCCCACACGCAGAGTTAGACAACTAGTTAAGTAAGCATTGATTTAGACGAGTGATCTGATAGATGAATTTCGTAAGTGAGTTAGAGAGCCAGTTAAGTGAGTGATGGTCAAGTTGAGTTATGTGAGTGTGTGCATGTCAAGTTAGGTTAAATACCCTTCACTAGGTTCATTGTATTCATTGTGATCAAGAGAGATTGAAGATTAGTGGAAGAGCAGAAACTCATATGGTTTGTGTCTAAATTTTTTTTGTTTTTCCTCTATGCCTTTCCAACAGATTGGCATCAAAGCTGAGTAAGGATCACAAGTTTCGTGGGCGAGAAGAGTCGGAGAAGAAGGCTAAGAGCAGAAGGCCGACAAATTTTTTTAAATTTTTTTGAAAAAATGTTGAACGGATAAGGAAGCACGTAGGTCCACATGATTTTAGAGTAGAAAACACGTAGTTCCACACCTTTTTTTTATTGAAAAAATGTACAAAATTTGAAAAACTTAATATTTCGGCAGAATCATGTTTATTCTATAGTTTTTGTATTAAGCGACTCCATAATCGGGGTAAGTTTTTTTAAGAAACCTGAAACCGTGTTGTTTAAAAGTCAAAAGTTTTGATATTGATATGTGACCCACCATATTCATATCAAATTTTTAGAAGAGGTTTCATATTTTTTCGCATGGTATGATCTTTGAATTCAGTGACGATTTTTTCAAAAGTCACATGGTGAGATCTTTTTGATTTGAGTGAAGATTAAAAAAAAAAAGGTATGAAAGGATATATTATAATAAGCATTTATCAAAATATTTTATTATAAGAGATTTTTTTATATATATAATTAAAAAAAAAAAAAATTATTATATAAAATTAAAATTTAGGGCTTTATTGAAAGTGATTTTTTTTTAAAGGAGCTTTGTAAAGTTTCTATAAGAGAAAATAAGGGTTTTATCAAAGAAGATTTTTTTTGAAGCAAGATGGCCACATCAAGTTTGGGCTATTAAAATGGAGACAATGTTAAAAGCGCATGATGTTTTGGATCATGTCAAGTTTGGGTTTGTAGAACCTCAGAACGACATAGAAGAATGAGCCCCCAGTAATGCAGACAAGTAACAATGGAAGAAAGACAAGCGGAAGAATGCACAAGCGTTGCTTCTTATCCAGGAGGTAGTGGATTGAGAAGTGTTCCAGAAGATAATGATCACGTCTTCAGCAAAGGAAGCATGCGAAACTTTAGCGACCAGCTATCAAGGTATGGCCAAAGTCAATATTGTTAAATTGCAGAATACTAGGAGATATTTTGAAAGTAAGCAGATGAAGGAGACGGAGGACATCGATTCTTTCATGAATCGGGTCATGTCTGTAGTAAATCAGTGAAAAATATATGGTGAAGATATTAAATATCGAATAAGGATTTTTAATGTTCTTAGATCTTTGTCTACCAAGTTTGATGTCTTGGTAGCAGCCATTGAAGAAGCCAAGGACTTGGAAAAAAATTAGAATTGATGAGTTGATGGGATCACTTCTATTATAGGAGGCAAGGGTAGACAAAACTAATGATTCCACTTTAGAGACCGCCTTCAAAAGTCAAGTTTATATTTCAAGAGGTTGAGATAGAGGTCGATCAAGAGGCAAAGGATGAGGCGAAAGATATGGTGGTCACAGAGATGGTCGAGAAGATCATGAATATCAAAGTGGAAGCAACAGCAGAAGAAGCTTCAACAATAATCAAAGGTCTAACAAATCAAAGGTTAAATGTTATTATTACAAAATATTTGGTCATTATGCACATGATTGCAGGAAGAAGATAATTGATCAAGGAAATGAGGGAGCTAATCATAGTACCGAGAATACTAACTCCATGTTCCTATCATGCAACAACATACATGAATCGTCTGATAAGGTCTGGCTATTAGAGAGTCGTTGCAGTAACCACATGACAGGTAACAACAATTTGGATGAATATGTGAAGACGAAGGTAAATTTGGGGACTTACAAGACTGTGGATGTAGATTGCAAGGGAGTGGTCAACATTCTGACCAAGTAGGGGGAGCCAAAGACAATATCAGAGGTAAATTATGTCCCTAGACTCAAATATAATCTGATAAGTGTGGTCAATTGACGCAGAAAGGATACAGAGTTATCCTTCAGGGGCAAGAGTGCGTTATTTATGAAAAACCCCCAAGCAAGCAGCTGATAGCAATGGTGCTGATGACGAGGAATAGATTCTTTCCTCTAATTATGATCTACAACGATCATTTTAGTTGTTTTACAGTTGCATGTTCTAATGATTACTGGTTATGGCACTTTCAGTTTTGACACTTGTATTTTTCCGGTTTAAGATTGTTTCACTAGAAACAAATGGTTAGAGGATTATCTCCCATTAAAGAACCTGCTAGCACTTGTGAGTGTTGCATATTGGGAAAGCAACATCGTGAAATTTTTCTGAAAGGATTTTCATAGAGAGCAAAGAAACCACTTGAGTTGGTGCATACAAACTTGTGTGGACCTATGAGGACACATTCGATTGGTGGAAGTTGTTACTTCCTCACTTTTATTGAAGAATATAGAAAAAATACTTGGGTTTACTTCTTGAAGCAGAATTCTGAAACATTTGCAAAGTTCAAAGAGTTCAAAGCCTTAGCAAAGAACCAAAGTGATCGGCAGATCAAGGTATTGAGATCATATCGTGGTGGAGAATATGATTCGAAAGCATTCCATGAGTACTGCAAACAACATGGAATTAGAAGACAGTTTACAACTAGATACACATCGCACAGAATGGTGTAGTAGAGAGAAAAAATAGAATAATCATGAACATTACAAGGAGCATGTTGAAAGCAAGACACTTATCTAATGAGTATTGGGCATAAGTAGTTGCATGTGTTGTTTATGTGATAAACATATCTCCTACAAAGAGTGTGACGAATAGAGTTCCTGAAGAAGCATGGTCAGCTATGTCATGCAATGTATCTCATTTCAGAGTTTTTTGATCTGTAGCCTATGCACATGTGCTTAAGCAGATAAGAGGAAAATTAGATGATCAAAGTGAAAAATGAACATTTACAGGTTATATTGTGCAGTAAAAATTTGATAAATTGTACAACCCTATCACCAAGAAGACAATAATTAGCAGAGGTGTTGTCTTCAAAGAGCAAGAGTCATGGAATGGGACTGTAGAAAAACCACCCGATGCACAAGCACCATTGATGGAAGAGGATGATGTAGCAGAAAAGGAGAAACAAGAATCAATATAGAAGACACCAAATAGAGTCACACCAGCAAGGACTCCAAGATTTTCAGAGCAGCATGAATCTTCAAACAGATCAACAGACCCGAATTCTCCAAGCAAACAATCGGGTAATGACTCAAGCAATGGTAAGAGAAAGATGAGAAGTTTAAAATATATGTATAATGATTTGGATGTTAGTTCAAATTTTTCATTGTTGCCATTCCAACCTTCTTCGTTTGAAGAAGCAATGAGAGATGAAAATTGAGTGCAAGCCATGGATGAAGAGATGGATTCTATTGAAAATAATGATACATGGGATTTGGTTAATTTACCAAATATAAAAACCTCATTGGTGTGAAGTGGGTGTAGAAGACAAAGTTGAATGAGAAAGGTGAGATTGACAGATTTAAAGCAAGACTTGTAGAAAAAGGATTCTCGTAGCAACCGGGAATCGACTTTGGGGAAATTTTTTGTCTGGTAGCCAGATTGGATACTGTAAGAGCAGTTCTAGTGAAAACAACTCAGAACAAGTGGAAATTATATCAGATGGATGTCAAATCAGCCTTCTTGAATGGAATTCTAGAATAAGAAATTTATGTGCAACAACCTCTAGGATATGAAGCTGAAGGTAAAGATGATAAAATTTACAGGTTGAAGAAAGCGCTCTATGGACTGAAGAAAGCACCTAGAGCATGGTATAGCAAAATCGACAGTTACATGATTAAGAATGGATTTTGCAGAAGCAACATTGAGCCTACCTTGTACACAAAGGTAAATGAGCATGGACATATTTTGATTGTTTGCTTATATGTTGATGATATGATTTCTACAGGTGATCTTGAGTTAGATGAATTTAAAGAAGCCATCATGAAGGAATTTGAGATGATAGATCTTGGTCTCATGAAATATTTTCTTGGCATTGAAGTTGAGAAATCTGAAAAAATGAATTTTTATTTTCCAAAATAAATATGCCAGAGATTTGCTAAAAATATTCAGGATGGATAAATGCAAACCTATACCTACACTAGTTGCAACATGTACAAAGTTAAGTAAGGATGATGAAGGATCAGATGTCAATCCAACTCTATTCAAAATATTGGTTGGAAGCCCCATGTATCTCACAGCTACAAGACCAGATATTATGCAAGGAGTGAGTTTGATTTCCAGATTTATGGAGACTCCAAAATACACACATGTTGGAAAAAGAATTCTAAGATACATAGGAGGAACTAGAGATTATGGAATAATGTATGCAATTACAAAAAAGAAATATTTGATTGGATACATAGATAGTGATTTTGCGGGAAGTTTGGATGATCGGAAGAGCACATCCGATTATGTGTTTCATCTTGGGTCAGGTGTGATAGCATGGGAATATAAGGAGCAACCCATTGTGACACTATCATCAGCAGAAGCAGAATATGTATCAACAACTTTAGCAGCATGTCAAGAAGTATGGTTAGGAAGAGTATTGGATGGACTCAAGCATAAACAACAAGGATCAAAAACAATATATTGTGACAACACAACAACGATTGCACTATCCTAGAACAATGTGTTTCATCAAAAGAGAAAGAATACTGATACTAGATATCACTTTAGTAGAGAACTTATGAGAAATGGAGAAGTTCACATGAAGCCTTGTACATCTAGTGATATAATTAGCTGATATATTTACAAAGCCATTAGAAATAGATGTGTTTGAGTTTCACAAAAGAAACTTGGGTGTTGTAAGCCTAGCTGAGGCATAAAACAACAGACATGTTTGAGTTTTCATGAGTTATGTTTTAGTTTAGCAGTCGTAATTAAGGGGGAGTGTTAAAATAGTTAATTTTCTCCCGCATGAAGAGTTAGACAATAAGTTAAGTAAGAGATGAGTTAGTCGAGTGATGTGATAGATGAATTTGGTAAGTGAGTTAGAGAGTCAGTTAAGTGAGTGATGGTAAATTTGAGTTATGTGAGTGTGTGCATGTCATGTTAGGTTAAATACCCTTCACTAGGTTCATTGTATTCATTGTGATCAAGAGAAATTGAAGATTAATAGAAGAGTAGTAGCTCATATGGTTTATGTGTAATTTTTTTTTGTTTTTCTTCTCTGGCTTTCCAACATATTGGTATCAGAACTGAGGAAGGATCACAAGATCTGTGGGCGAGCGGAGCCAGAGAAGAAGGCCAAGAGAAGAATGCCAGGATTTTTTTTTTTTTTTTTTTTTATTTTGCAAAAAAGTTGAATGGAGAGGGAAGCACACAGGTCTACACATTTTAGTGCAGAAAATGCACAGGTACACACCTTTTTTATTAAAAACTTTCAAATTTGGGAAAACTTAAAATTTTCGGAGAATCAGGTTTATTCCGCAGTTTTTGTATTAAGCGACTGCGCAATCGTGGTAACCGTTTTTAAGAAACTCGACAGCATTTTGTTTAAAATTCAAAATTTTCGATATTGACATGTGACCCACCATATTCATATCAAATTTTTATAAGAGGCTTCATATTTTGTCACGTGGTATGATATTTCACTTAAGTGAAGATTTTTTCAAAAGTCACGTGGTGAGATTTTTTTGAGTTGAGTGAAGATTTTTTTTAAAAAGGGTATGAAAGGATATAATATAATAAGTATTTATTAAAATATTTTATTATAAGAGATTTTTTTATATATATAATTAAAAAAAATTGTTATATAAAATTAAATTTTAGGGCTTTATTGAAAGAGATTTTTTTTGAAAGGAGCTTTGTAAAGTTTCTATACAAGAAAATTAGGGTTTTATCAAAGAAGATCTTTTTTGAAGCAATATAGCCACATCAATTTTTCAGCCACAACTTCCTTCTTTAACTGGGAAATATTATGATGTGTGGGCTATTAAAATGGATACTATGTTAAAAGTGCATGATGTTTGTGATCATGTCAAGTTTTGGTTTGTGGAACCTTAGAACTACGCAGAAGAACGAGTCCTCAGTAATGTAGATAGAGAACAAAGAAAGAGAATTGTTCCAGAAGATAATGATCACGTCTTCAGGAAAGGAAGCATGGGAAACTTTGGTGACCAGTTATCAAGGTATGGCCAAAGTCAATATTGTTAAATTGTAGAATACTAGGAGATATTTTGAAAGTCTACAGATGAAGGAGACAGAGGACATCGATTCATTCATGATTGGGTCATGTTTGTAGTAAATCAGTCAAAAATATATGGTGAAGATATTAAATATGGAACAATGATTGAGAAGTTTCTTAGATCTTTGTCTACCAAGTTTAATGTTGTGGTAGCAACCATTGAAGAAGCCAAGTATTTGGAAAACCTGGCAATTGATGAGTTGATGGGATCACTTCTATCGCTTGAGGCAAGGATAGACAGAAATTAGGATTCCACTGTAGAAACTGCCTTCAAAAGTTAAGTTTATATTTCAAGAGGTCAAGGCAGAGGTCAATTGAGAGGCAGAGGACGAGGCAGAAGCTATGGTGGTCACAGAAATGGCCGAGAAGAGCATGAATATCAAAGTGGAAGCAACAACAATAGAAGCTTCAACAATAACCAAAGGTTTGACAAATAAAAAGTTAAATGTTATTATTTTAATAAATTTGGTCACTATGCTCGTGATTGCAGGAAGAAGATAGTTGATCAAGGAAATCAAAGAGCTAATGTTATTACATAGAATAATAACTCCATGTTCCTAGCATGAAACAACATCCATGAACTGTCTGATAAGGTCTGGCTATTAGAGAGTGGTGCAGTAAACACATGATAGGAAACAAGAATTTGGTTGCAAATTTGGATGAATCTGTGAAGATAGAGGTAAACTTGGGGACTGAAAAAACTATGGATGTATATGGCAAAGTAGTGGTCAACATTCTGACCAAGTAGGGGGAGCCAAAGACAACATCAAAGGTATATTATGTCCTTGGACTCAAACATAATCTGATAAGTGTTGGTCAATTGACACAGAAATGATACAGAGTTATATTTTAAGGGCAAGAGTGCATTATTTATGACAAACCCCCAAGCATGCAGCTGATAGAAAAGGTGTTGATGACGAGGAACATACTCTTTCCTCTAATTATGAACTACAATGATCAGGTTAGTTCTTTTATAGTTGCATGTTCTAATGATTACTCGCTATGGCACTTTCAGTTTGGACACTTGCATTTTTTCGGTTTAAGAATTTTGCAGCATAAAAATATGGTCAGAGGATTATCTCCCATCAAAGAACCTACTAGCACTAGTGAGTGTTTCATCTTGTGAAAGAAATACCGTGAAATTTTTCCGAAAGGATTTTCATATAGAGGAAAGAATCCACATGAGTTGGCGCATACAGACCTGTGTGGACCTATGAGGACACAATTGATTGGTGGAAGTTGTTACTTCCTCACTTTTGTTGACGACTATAGTAGAAATACTTGGGATTACTTCTTGAAGTAGAAGTCTGAAACCTTTGTAAAGTTCAAAGAGTTCAAAAAATTAGCAGAGAACCAAAGTGATCGGCAGATCAAGGTACTGAGATCAGATCATGGTAAAAATATGATTCAAAAGCATTCCGTGAGTACTGCAAACAACATGGAATCATAAGACAATTTACAAACAGATACACACCACAACAGAATGTTGTAGCAGAGAGAAAAAACTGAACAATCATGAACATGACAAGGATCATGTTGAAAGCAAGACACTTGTCTAATGAGTATTGGGTAGAAGTAGTTGCATGCAATGTTTATGTGATAAAAAAATCTCCTACAAAGAGTGTGATGAATAGAGTTCCTAAAGAAGCATCATTAGGTATATCATGCAATGTATCTCATTTCAAAGTTTTTGGATGTGTAGCCTATGCACATGTGCCTAAGAATATAAGAGGAAAATTATATGATCAAAGTGAAAAATGCATATTTACTGGTTATAGTGAGTAGTCAAAAGCTTACAAATTGTATAACCTTGTCACTAAGAAGACAATAATTAGCAAAGATGTTGTGTTCAAAGAACAAGTGTCATGGAATGGGACTGTAGAAAAACCAACCAATGAAAAAACACCATTGATGGATGAGGATGATGTAGCAGAAAAGGAGAAACAAGAATCAATAGAGAAGACACCAAATAGAGTCAAACTAGCAAGGACTCCAAGATTTTCAGGGAAGCATGGATCTTCAAATAGATCAACAGACCAGAATTCTCCAAGCTGCCAATCAGGTAATGACTCAGGAAATGGTAAGAGAAAGGTGAGAAGTTTAAAATATATTTATCAGAATTTTGATGTTAGTTCAAATTTTGCATTGTTGGCATTCCAACCTTCTTCATTTGAAGAAGCAATCAGAGATGAAAATTGGGTGGAAGCCATGGATGAAGAGATGGATTCTTTTGAAAAGAATGATACATGGGATTTGGTTAATTTACCAAACGATAAAAACCTCATTGGTGTGAAGTGGGTGTACAAGACAAAGTTGAATAAGAAAGGTGAGATTGACAGATTTAAAGAAATACTTGTAGCAAAAGGATTCTCACCTCAATCGAGAATAGACTTTGGGGAAACATTTTCTCTAGTAGCCAGATTGGATACTGTAAGAGCACTTCTAGCGAAAACAACTTAGAACAAGTGGAAAGTATATCAGATGGATGTCAAATCAGCCTTCTTGAATGAAATTCTAAAAGAATAAATTTTTGTACATCAACCTCGAGGATATGAAGTTGAAGGTAAAGAAGATAAAGTTTATAGGTTGAAGAAAGCGCTCTATGGATTGAAGCAAGCACCTAGAGCATGGTATAGAAAAATCAACCGTTACATGATTAAGAATGGATATTGTAGAAGCAACATTGAGCCTACCTTGTACACAAAGGTAAATGAGCATGGACATATTTTGATTGTTTTCTTATATGTTGATGATATTATTTTTACAGTTGATCTTGAGTTAGATGAATTTAAAGAAGCCATGATCAAATAATTTGAGATGACAGATCTTGGTCTCGTGAAATATTTTCTTGGCATTGAAGTTGAGAAATATGAAAAAGGAACTTTTATTTTCCAAAATAAATATGCCAGAGATTTGCTGAAAAGATTCAGGACGGATAATTGCAAACCTGTACCTACACCAGTTCCAATAGGTACAAAGTTAAGTAAGGATGATGAAGGATCAAATGTCAATCCAACTCTATTCAAAATATTGGTTGGTAGCCTCATGTATCTCACAGCTACAAGACCAGATATTATGCAAGGAGTGAGTTTGATTTCTAGATTTATGGAGACTCCAAAAGACACACATTGGAGTGTTGGAAAAAGAATTCTGAGATACATAGTAGGGACTAGAGATTATGGAATAATGTATACAAGTATAGAAAATGAATATTTGATTTGATACACAGATAGTGATTTTGTAGGAATCCTGGATGATCGGAAGAGCACATCCGGCGATGTGTTTCATATTGGTTCAGGTATGATAGCACAGACATATAAGAAGCAACCCATTGTGACACTACCATCAACAGAATCAGAATATGTAGCAGCAAATTCAACATCATGTCAATTAGTATGGTTAAGAAGAGTATTGGATAGACATAAGAAGAAAGAACAAGGATCAAAAACGATATACTATGATAACACATCAGCGATTGCACTATCCAAGAATAGTGTGTTTCATCAAAAGAGAAAGCATATTGATACTAGAATGGAGAAGTTCACTTAAATCCTTGTAAAGCTAGTGATCAATTGGCTGATATATTTACAAAGCCATTAGCAATAGGTTTGTTTGAATTTCACAAAATAAAATTAGGTGTTGAAGCCTAGCTGAGACATAGACCAGCAGGCTTATTTGATTTTTCACGAGTTATGTTTTAGTATAGCGATCATAATTAAGGGTGAGTGTTAAAATAGTTAATTATCTCCCACATGCAGAGTTAGACAATCAGTTAAGTAAGCGTTGAATTAATCAAGTGATGTGATAGATGAATTCAGTAAGTGAGTTAGAGAGTCAGTTAAGTGAGTGATGGTCAAGTTGAGTTATGTGAGTGTGTGCATGTCAAGTTAGGTTAAATACCCTTCACTAGGTTCATTGTATTGATCGTGATCAAGAGAGATTGAAGATTAATAGAAGAGCAGTAGCTCATATGATTTGTGTGTAAATTGTTTTGTGTTTTTCCTCTCTTCCTTTTCCAATAGATTGGTATCAGAGCTGAGGAACGATCACAATATCTATGGGCGAGCAGAGCCAGAGAAGAAGGCCAAGAGCAGAAGGCCAGATTTTTTTATCTTTTATTTTCAAAAACATTGAACAGATACGGAAGCGCGTACGTCCACACATTTTTTATTAAAAAACTATGCAATTTTCGAAAAACTTAAGATTTCGGCAGAATCAAGTTTATTCCGTTGTTTTTGTACTAAGCGACTGCGCAATCGGGGTAAAATTTTTTAAAGAACCCGACACCATGTTGTTTAAAACTCAAAAGGTTCGATATTGATACGTGACCCACCATATTCGTATCAAATTTTTAGAAGAGGCTTAATATCTTGTCACATGCTACGATCTTTAACTTAAGTGACGATTTTTTCAAAAGTCACGTGGTGAGAAATTTTTGAGTTGAGTGAAGATTTAAAAAAAAAAGGGTATGAAAGGATATATTATAATAAGTCCTTATTAAAAGATTTTATTATAAGAGAATTTTTTATATATAATATATATGTTTTTTAAAAGAATTTATTATATAAGATTAAATTTTAGGGCCTTATTGAAAGAGATTATTTTTGAAAGAAGATTTGTAAAGTTTCTATAATAGAAAATTAGGATTTTATCAAAGAATATTTTTTTTTGAAGCAATATGGCCACATCACGTTTTCAGCCAAAACATCCTTCTTTCACTGGGAAATATTATGATGTGTGGGCTATTAAAATGGAGACTATGTTAAAAGCGCATGATGTTTGGGATCATGTCAAGTTTGGGTTTTCTAAACCTTAGAATGACACAGAAAAATGAGCCCTCAGTAATGCAGACATGGAACAATGGAAGAAAGACAAGCGAAAGAACATACAAACGTTGCTTCTTATCCAGCAGGGAGTGGATCGAGTAGTGTTACATAAGATAATGATCACGTCTTCAGCAAAGGAAGCACGGGAAACTTTGGTGACCAGCTATCAAGGTATGGCCAAAGTCAATATTGTTAAATTGCAGAATACTAGGAGAGATTTTGAAAGTATGCAGATGAAGGAGATAGAGGACATCGATTATTTCATGAATTGGATCATGTATGTAGTAAATTAGTTAAAAATATATGATGAAGATATTAAAGATCGAACAATGATTGAGAAGGTTCTTAGATATTTTTCTACCAAGTTTTATGTTGTGGTAGCAGACATTGAAGAAGCCAAGGATTTGGAAAAAACAACAATTGATGCGTTGATGGGATCACTTCTATCGCATGAGGCAAGGATAGAAATAAATAAGGATTCCAATTTAGAAACTGCCTTTAAAAGTCAAGTTTATATTTCAAGAGGTCGAGGCAGAGGTCGATCGAGAGGAATAGGACGAGACAAAAGCTATGGTGATCACAGAGATGGCCGAGAGGAGCATGAATATTAAAGTGGAAGAAGCAGTAGAAGAAGTTTAAAAAATAATCAAATTTTTGACAAATCAAAGGTTAAATGTTATTATTGTGTTAAATTTGTTCATTATGCTCGTGATTGTAGGAAGAAGATAGTTGATCAAGGAAATTAGAGAGCTAATGTTAGTATAGATAATACTAACTCCATGTTGCTAGCATGCAACAACATGCATGAACCATATGATAAGGTCTGTCTATTAGATAGTGGTTGCAGTAACCACATGACAAGAAACAAGAATTTGGTTGAAAATTTGGATGAATCTTTGAAGATAGAGGTAAAATTGGGGATTGATAAGACTCTGGATGTAGATGGAAAAGGAGTGGTCAAAATTATGACCAAGGAGGGGGAGCCAAAGTCAATATCAAAGGTATATTATGTCCCTAGACTCAAACATAATCTGATAGGTGTTGGTCAATTGTCACAAAAAGGATATAGAGTTATCTTTCAAGGGAAATAATGTGTTATTTATGACAAACCCCCAAGCAAGAAGATGATAGAAAAGGTGTTGATGACGAGGAAAAGAATTTTTTTTCTAATTATGAACTACAATGATAAGGTTAGTTCTTCTACAGTTGCATGTTCTAATTATTACTGGTTGTGGCACTTTCAGTTTGGACACTTGAATTTTTCCGGTTTAAGATTTTTGTAGCAAAAATAGATGGTCAGAGGATTAACTCCCTTCAAAGAACCTGCTAGCACTTATGAGTGTTGCATCTTGGGAAAGCAACACCATGAAATTTTTCTGAAAGGAGTTTCATAGAGAGCAAAGAAACCACTTGAGTTGTTGCATACAGAGTTGTGTGGACCTATGAAGACACAGTCGATTGGTGGAAGTTGTTACTTCCTCACTTTTATAGACGACTATAGCAGAAAGACTTTGGTTTAATTCTTGAAGAAGAATTCTGAAACCTTTGAAAAGTTAAAAGAGTTCAAAGCCTTAGCAGAGAACCAAAGCAATTGACAGATCAAGGTATTGAGCTTAGATTGTGGTGGAGAATGTGATTTTGCATTGGCATGGGTAATCAGTTATGCCCTCACACTGAAGAGGAAAAGTAACACTGGGCTCGTGCTAGCTGGCGCTCTATCCTAGTTTTCCACCCCCGCCAAGCTATTTATCGAATGTTTTTTAAAAATAAAGGCAGAGATTCCACTCCAACCACCTCGAGGATGAGTTATTGGGAGTGGTTGAACTTATAAACCATGGACTACCTCCTTTAGGTTTATGGTTTCCACCTCTTATGGGAACTCCCTAAAGGATAGGCCTCCCTTCCACCTTTGTAGCGATCCTAACCTCCTACTTTTCCTCTATAAAAGAAGCTATCTCTCCTAGTACAAGCTAGCTGAACTTGGAGAATTAAATATACTATAGTTTAATGACTAGAGAAGATAGAATAAGAATTAATTACGTTGAGGAAGCTTGAGTCCATGACTTCGAAGAGAGCCTGAGTCCATGCCTTTGACCCGTCCGAATTCCCTGATGAGCATATGAGACGCACTTTGCCTGAACCTCGCTAGAGGAGACTGCGACGTCAAAGCATTGGTTGTAACTCTTCCTACTATTCATTTATATACATGACTATTGTTTGGTTCCACTGTTGTGTTATGATGTTTGTTTAATGCAATACATTTAGCCCTCTTTGACTAGTTAATAATTATGAATGAAATTTTGTTATCTTGTATGTTATTCTTCTTTCTTGTTCTATGTGTAGGTATCCAAGCATAATGGCGAATGGATTGTGACTTGTCGAGGTAGGAGTGAGAGGCCACCACTACTACAAAAACAACGACAACGCTGGATTCCAGGTAGGTCGATCTACCGTGTCTGTTGTTCATTCAATAATTAGGAAGCAACACTTCAGCATGTCCCTTTGTTTCTAGATCCACTCTAGGGCTAGAGGGATTGTCTATGTCCACAGAGAGGATTTACTTGCATAAAAAATTAGCGACCCCACTGGGGATTAGGTCAAGTTTGTCTTTCCTCGCATTGAAAGTGAAATACTCTTTTGCATAACTAGCATCTGATTATCTATGAAAGAGTTTCATTTTCATTATATTTTGTTATATGCATTAGTGGATTTCTTCGCATGGTATCATTGTTTTCTTTTGTTTGAAATATCTCTATCCTTCTCATAACTAGCATTCATTGAATTGGAAATGATGTTCATTTGCATATAGCTTGCATTTAGGGATTTTTGAGATCCAAAATCGATAGGACCTTAAAACTGAAATATAATCCAAGATCAACTTTGAAATTTATTTAATCAACCTAAGGAAGCATTGAAACCTAACGAAACATTTTTAGTGTTCTAGGCTCAAGACGTGTTCTGGTGTCTTAAAACCTAGTAGTTGTCGTCGACATCTGGCTTTAGATAGCGCTAGTATCGATTTGTGCTCCCTATACCATCGAGTATATAAAGGGAGACCCTTCTAGGTTGCAATCCTTTTATCCATAGGAAGCTGAGTCTGCCGCCTTGTAACAGTGATACACCGAATACAGCATTCGGGGAGACTACCTACATGTACGTTAAGTCCTTGGTCATTTCTGTTTCATTTGATCACCAAGGTGTATATGGAAATTCATGGAAACCTGGTATAACCTCTTGCTTAGTATTCCAGAGTAGTCATTTTGATCTTTTCATGACTCTTTAAAAGAGAAGAGATCGCAAAGCACTTGTCCTTTCACGCTCGTTTAAAATTGAAAGCAACTAGAGTCATCTTTGGCCTGTTTCTCGACTCTTTAAAAATGAAATAGCAAAACATGGTTTAAGTGTCATAAAATTAATCACCTACGATCACGCACCCGTTAAAGTTTTATTACTTGGCCTGTTGTTTTTTCCTTGGTTTTGATCTTGGAGTCCTCGATTGGTTTTATTTTTTTCCTTTTTGTTTTGATATACAGTCACGGTGGCAGAACCACCGGTTTCGTCGTCCTCACTGCCTCTTAGTGGTAGTTCTTTCCTGGACGTTTCTTTTGAAACTCCTCAGTCCACTAGGTCTGCCGAGATTGCAGCCTATTCTCTCGTCTGTCTGCCTCTTGCTACTTGATATCCTCCTAAAGAGCTAGTTAAGTTCAATTGGCCTCCTTCTGGTGCTTGGTTTGGTTTTGGGGAAGAAGGAGATTTTCCTCCTCTTATGTTGAGCTCACCATTTTTTTCTGCTGCTGTGCCTCCTAGTCCTCGTAGTATTTTTGAAGATCTTATGGCGGAGTGAGACATGGACTCATCTAGTCTTGTTGGTAGTGAAGGAATTCTTGTTTCTACAGGAGAATATCAAATTTTTTCCGGAAGATTTCCCTCATGTTTCTACTCAGTCTTCTCCACCATTGGTGTCACTTCCACCTGGCTATCAGTCCTTGAGTTAGATTATTTCTGGTGTTATCTCCATTGTGCAATCCAGTACAGTAACTCCTTCCCAGAGTTTGGTCTTACCCTCATTTGGACTCTCACCTTTAACACCTAGTTTGTCGATTATTAGTACATCTATTCCATTCTGACCGACGGTCTGTGTGGCTTCATCCACACCTGTTGTTACCCATCAGTCGTCAGGAACTTTTCACACCCGCGGGTCTATTTTTATCAACCCTACATGGCCTGTTAATCCCGGCACAGTTAGCTCACAAAACCGTGCCATGGAAACCCTGTCTACCTCTACCATGCCTATGGTTTCTACCTATGTGTTTGATGAGCAGATGTTGGTTTTTCACTAAAGTTATGCTCCTCTTACAGAGGCCACGCCTACTTCTAGCATTATTTCTACTACCCTGTGATTCTTGGTAGTCTTACTTTTGAAGAGTATCTGTTGGTTGTTCAGCAGCAGAGCTCTCGAGGTTCTCAGCAGCCTCAGGCTCCTGGTAATCCTCTTTTTCATCATAATGATGCTGTCGGTAACCTTGTTTATTCATATCCACTTCATTATGATGAGCATGGTAATCGGGTCTATTTTCCTCCTACTGATCCTTATCAGACTGTTTATCATTTTAGGCCTACCTTGCCTATGTAACCCTCTATCTTGCAAGGAAAACCCCCTATGGGAAAACCTTTAGCTCAACAGGGCCCTGCCTCTCGTCCACAAGGACAACCATATGGTCCACAAGGCCAATGTTTACAAGGGCAACCTTTGGCCCAACATGAACAACCCTCCGGTCTTTTCGGTTAATCTTTGAATCAACCAGGACTATCTTATGCTCCTGGGGGGGAAATCTACCCACCACAGGGACAACCTATTGCACCACAACAACAACCAAATGCTCAGTATAGCCCGAATTTTGTGCAACTAGGACAACTCTACGGTCCTTCCCCGGGTCAACCTGGTCCATCAAAACCATCAGGAAAAACTTTCCCACAAGGCCAACCCGGTGGCCCTCAGCAGCCTACTAAACCTGCTCAGCTGGGTCTGCCTGCTCAACCGCAAGGTGCTTACTACCCCCAAGGGCCAAGGTTCATATCAACTGGTATATACTGCACCTCAAGTTCCTTACCCTAAAAATCAACCTATCTATCATCAAACTCAAATCCATGCTTACATTCCATAGCAGACTCCATACACTGCTCAGCATGGACCTCAATAGTATACTCCGACTCAATATCCTAGTCCTCAACCCCAATATCAACCAACTTATCCTGCTTCTAATCCCTATGATCCGAATCCTCCGGGACAGAATGTGTGGGGATAGAATCCTGCTGGGACTGGATGGAATGTACATGCATGTCCTTATCAAAGACCTCCAATGACTTTCAATACCCAATTACCATGTCTTGCTATGTTGGAATTTCCTAATGTGTCAAAGTTTATGAATGATCCCATTCTTCATAACCCGTATTGGCCTCGAAATCCAACCAATATTCTTGGTGATTGTCCTAAATTTGAGGGCAAGTCTGGTGAAGACCCCCAAGTGCATGTTATGACTTAGCATTTGTGGTGTTCCTCTAACTCTTGGGTTGACGATTCTATTATACTCTGTCTTTTCCAGCGAACTCTTACTGGTGCTGCTGCAAAGTGGTACATTGAGATATCTCGTGGCGTCTTCCAAGATTTCAATTCTTTAGCCATGGCATTCCTCACATCATTAAAACAAGAATGAGCTACTCATATCTTGGGTCATATTCATGAGTGGTGACGTCGTTGTCACATGATCAAATTTGAAATTCTTGATCAGTTTCTAACTCATTGGTTCACCACCTCGTTTGTCAATCAGATTGTCAAAGACATAACTATGGGGGCATGTGTAACTGAGGAATAAGCCATTGCTTACACTGAGTACCTTGATCTTGTGTACTCTCAGTCTGGCGCATTATATGATATCTTGCCTGATGCTCCCCCACCTAGAACTTCTAAACCACTAGCGAGTCCATCCGTCGATGGAATTATTGGTTTTGTGTCTCAGACTTCTCAAAAGTCTTAATCTTTAAACTCTGGGAAGCCGAAATCCACTTCTTCCAATAATTTTTCTTCTCAGTCTACTTCAAATTCTGGTAAACTCGCAGAATTTAATGTCATTTAGGCCAATCCTATGGATAACACTTCTAAAGGTAAGAAGAAGGGTAAGGGTAAAGCCAAAGCCGATACCTCAAAACAGGATTCTCAGAAACCTCGTGCTAGTGATGGTTCTCAACACAAATCGAAATACCCTTGTTTGATTTGTGATGAAGAGCACTTCACGAAGGACTGTCCTCGATGATATGAAGTGATTCGATTGCTCAAAGGCAATCAGGGAACTCTAGCCATTCTTAAAGAACCTTTTCCATCTCAGTAAACTCAGATGGTAGAGCAACCTCAGTCCTCTGCCCCATTTGGTTCTCAGATGTTCATGATGAATAGTTCTGCCACTGTTTCTATTGCTACTCGGTCGAAATATTATGCTCGATCCCATCAGGCCACGGGGAAGGAGATCGATGATGGTCCTCCTCCTCTGCCTGTTACTAGTCCTCTTGAAATTGAAAGGCCCAAGGTTGAATCCGTTATGTGACCACCTTCCAAGGGTGTCCTCCGTAAGTCTTCTTATAATCCTAACACCTGTGCCGCTCACCATTACAATATTGTTGAGGATTTGGCTCAGGCACCATCCATGATTTCTACATTCGAAGTACTTCAAAGCTATCCATCACAGTGAAAATCTTTGTTATCTGTGATTGGCGAGATTGATCCTGTTGATACTAGCCTTTTTGCTTTCGATCTAGAGAATTTTGTTCCACAACTTCCGTATCAGATTGCGCTCATTATTCAAGTTGTTATTAATGGTCTCGACATTCATCGAGTAGTTGTGGAAGAAGGTGCATCAACCTGTATCATGTCATCTTCATGTTGGAAAGCCATTGGTTCTCCAGCCTTGAATTCATCACCAAATTCTCTAGAAGCATTTGATGGAAGAGAATCAAAACCTTTAGGTGTTCTCACTAGTTTACTGATTACTTTGAAAAGGAAGACAATCAATGTCGAGGTCAAATTCATTGACGCTAAGCTCAATTATAACCTTCTCCTTGATCGTAGTTGGACTCATGCCATGTTGTGTGTTTCATCCACTCTCTTTCGTGTTTTGAAATTTCCACATGAAGGAAAGATTTTTACTATTGATCAATTTTCTTTCTTCACCTCTTCCTTCGAGAACAAAGTTCCATATATGAACAAGATTCCCACTCCCTACGAGACCGCAGGGCCAGGTATTTTTAAATATCCTTCCCTAATGGGTATTTTTCCTCTTCCTCCTCCGAATACTGTTCAGATTCATACGATTTCTCGGTCTGATGACCCATGGATTATTCCTTCACCTGAATAGATTGATTCCTTCAAAGATTTGATGCCCTTGAGTCTGATTGAGATTTATTATTGTGAACTCATTGTTGCTTTAGAACCTCCCTCCTCTGATTGTGCTCCTTTGAGCATGTCTCTTGACATTTACTTTCAATCCCCCTAGCTTGCTGATTCAGATTCGCTTGATCCATTGAAAGAGGTGTTTCCTTCTGATGAGGCCATCATGGAAACCATGTCTCTTGAGGATCTGCCGTGGGACGATGGTCATCATCGTTCTTTGTTTATGCCCGGCCTTGGGGCCATGTATACTTATCTCGATCGTTTTGTAACTTAGGTTCCTTCTCCTCCACTTCAATTTCCTATTTTGACACATGACATCTTTATGGATGGTAACTTGAGTAAAATTACACAGACGATGCCTATTGACATTTCTGTTAAACTTGGAATTGTCGAGAACATCCATATTGGGGTTACTTGTTCTTCTAATGAAGTCCAAGTTTATACTAGCCTTTTTCGCGAGTTCCATGATGTCTTTGCATGGTCCGACGAAGAAATTACCAGCATTGATCCTAGTATAGTAGTGCATGAAATTCCTACTTATCTCTGTTTGAAACCTGTTCGCCAGCGTCTTTGTCCGGTGCACCCTTGAAACGCTGCCACCATTAAGGCTGAAGTTGAAAAACTTCTCCAAGCTAGTTTTTTATATTTGATTCCTTTGACAGAATGGGTCTGTAATGTTGTTCCTATGGATAAAAAGCAATGAACTATTCATGTCTGTGTTGATTATCGTGATATTAATCGATTTTGTCCTAAGGATAATTATCCCACTCCCTTTATTGATAAGATCATCGATGACTATGCTAGGAGTGAGATTTTTTCCTTAATGGACAGTTTTTCTGGTTACAATTAGAATAACATTCTTTCGGCTGATCAACATAAGACTACCTTTATCTGTCCTTGGGGTAATTTCGCATATAAGAAGCTCCATTTTGGCTTAAAGAATGTCACGGCTACATTTCAGTGAGCGATGTTGTATGCTTTTCATGATATTCGACACATCATTCATCCTTATTTGGATGACCTTCCCACTCATTCAGCTAAGTGCATGGACCATCCTAATCATCTTCATCAGTTTTTTCTTCATTGTCGACGTTACAATATTTGGCTTAATCTGCACAAGTGTGTCTTTTGCGTTGATTCCGGTAGACTCTTAGGGTTTATCGTATCCAAAGATGAAATTTGCCTCTATCCTCTGAAGTTTGAGGCTATTATTAATCTCCCTTCTCCATCCTCACTACATCAGTTGCAGAGTTTGCAAGGTAAGGCTAATTTTCTACGTCATTTTATACCTAACTATGCAGAAGTGGCTCGGGGATACATGCATTTATTAAAGTATGGCATCCCATTCTATTGGGATGAGATTTCTCAAAATTCTTTGGAGACCCTGAAGACGTTGCTTGTCAATACTCCTCCACTGCATTGTCCTAACTATCATCGTGATTTTTCCCTTTATTTAGCCGCCACTTTCAACACAATTTCCATGGTTCTGGTACAAGACGATGATGATGGTAATGAGCATTTTATTTATTACTTGTATCGTAACCTTCTCGACCTTGATACACGCTATGCCCATGTTAAGAAGTTAGCGTTAGCTACGGTTCAATTAGTTTAGCATTTTCGTCATTATATTATTTTGTGTACAGTGACTATGATTTCCAATTGCAACCCCATGACTTATATATTGTCTCAAAAATTGCTGGGGGGAAAATACTCAAAGTGGATTGTCATCCTCCAAGAGTTTGATTTCGAATTTACTACTGCCAAGTTGAAGAAGTCATTAGTATTTGTTGACTTGATTTTTTCCCTACCTTCAGACTCTCCTCCGTCTCATGCTGAGGAATATATACTAGATGACACACTTTTCTTGATTAGCACCCTCGATCTGTGGTATGGTAATATCATCATTTATCTCTAGACTTCTACTTTTAGATTTGAGTTGACGAAGGATGCCCGCCGATGCATCCATTATTAGTCGCAACCTTATCGTATAGTTGGGGGTACCCTCTATCGTGTCGAAGTGGATTCCATTCTTCATTGATGTTTGACCCTTGAGGAAGCTGAGAAAGTCCTCAATGATTGTCATAGTGGTGCCTGTGGTGGTCACATGTCTGGTTATGCTACTGGATAGAAGATTCTTTGTGCTAGTTATTTCTAGCCTTCAATCTTCAAAGACTGCATTTTCGCAATTCGTAAATGTCATTATTGCCAGGTTTATCAACGAAAGATGCATGTGCTGCCTGTACCTCTTCATCATGTCATTACTTTTGGTCCCTTTGCAAAGTGGGGCATTGATTTTAATGACATGTAACCCTCACTCGGCTTGGGGGAATGATTATATTATCGTAGCCATGGACTACTTCACCAAATGGGCCAAAGAAATGCCTACACTTGTCGTTGACGGTAAGATAGATGCTCAATTCATGTTAAATCATATCATTTGTAGGTTTGGTGTCCCTCAAGCCATCGTCACCAATCATGGTTCTCATTTTCAGCATTACATGGTGGCCGAATTGACTTCTAAGTTGGGTCTATGTCACGACAACTCAACGCCGTACTATCCTCAGGCCAATGGCCAGGTTGAAGCCGTGAACAAAGTTCTTGTTGCTATGCTTAAACGTACGATTGGGATCCATAAATCCAATTGGAATCTCATGTTATTTTCATCTCTTCGGGCATAATGAACCTCAGTTAAGAGTGCAACCAGATTCACCCCTTTCCAGTTGGTTTATGGTCTGGAAGCTACTCTTCCAATTGAATGTGAAATACCTTCACTCAAGTTGGCTGTTGAATTAATGCCAAACACTTCACCCAAAGAAGAGTGTCTCCTTTATCTCGAAAGGTTAGATGAGACCCGCCACTTTGCTACTTTGGTTATTGAAGCACAAAAAAAGCAGGTCAAATATCATTTTGACCAATCAGTTTCACCTCGTTCTTTCATTGAAGGAGATCTCGTCCTCCTGTATGACCAAGCTCATGATAAGCTGGGGGCAGGTAAATTTCAACCCATGTGGCATGGGTATTACATTTTTCAATGTGTATTGTAGAATGGGGCCTATGAACTCATTGATTATGAAGGTCATCCGTTAGAAAAACCCAGAAATGGGTTGTATCTCAAAAAGTATTATGCATGAGTCATTCATGCATGATTTGTGTACATAGGTGTTTTTTTCATTTTTTTACATGTTTTGATTTGGTGTGCTTTGTGAGCATTTTCCTGTTTATTTGGGTCTTTCTTATTTGTGTAGATGTCTATTACCCCTTATATCGGTTTCATGAATGGTGCTTCCCGCAGTACCATGAACTTGTCTTCAGCAGCCTAGGTAATCGATGATCCTGCTGGTGATTTGATAGAACTGCAAGATATTTATCTAGGAAGAACTACAAACAATGTCGCTGAATATAGTGATGTGCTTAAAGTATTAACCGACGAAATCAATCTCGGCATACGCACATTGCTTGTAAATCTAGATTCACAACTTGTTGCTCTACAACTCAATGGTCATTATTCATTGAGAAACCCATACATTTTGAGATTGTATTTACATATTCATTTGTTGGAAAGGCATTTTGAATTTATTACATATCAACATATTCCTAGACGAATGAATGCATTAACTGATATAGTGGCTAACATTGTATTAGATAGACATTTGCGTAATTTGTAAAATCATCATCATGTGAAAAAGATCCATATAGGAATATATATATATATATATATATATATATATATATATCGTGTGTTTGCATCAGTGTGCATCATACATTAAAAAACATATGTGTGTTTCTGTTACATTCTGAGACACCATGTGTCTCAAAAAATGCAAATGTAAAGCCTAGGTGTCTAATTGGCGTGATGCTCATGATAGCATGTCACTTCCCGTAAAATCTGCCTCAGCAAGCAGTGAATACTGCTTGATACCCTGACGATATGTCTCTAGTAGACACGAGGAACAATTTCGAATCGTGCATAATCTGGGACTCCATGTGTGATCCCCTCTAGGTTGCGCACAAGCTCCTCTTCCTCACTTCTCTCACCATGAGGGTCGAAATCACGAGGAATTTTCCCCGCTATCGGAGATATGCCCACGGGTCTCTCTGGGCAAAAATCTACAAATACATGGATTTAATGTCAAAAAATACATAGACAAAAAAAATTCATAATACTCATGAAAATTAAAAAATGAGTCTTATCCAAATCTTCATCCCAATCCTCTCCCTCCGTGAGTGGAAGGTCCGGATCACCAGTGAAATTTGTACCAGAGTAGGGCCAGTCCTCTACAACGATCAAATTTTAGCAGATCCAATCAAAGAACTTCGGTCTCCAGGACATCTGTTGACTGCCCCCTACCCTTGGCATCAAAGCCACTCATCGGGCCATTCGTGGTTCTCTCACTGGTGGTGTCGGGACTATGACCTCCTGACGCTAAAAAATTGGTAGCCGTTCTAGGAAGAATGATACCAGAATAGACCCATAACCAAATTTCTTCAATTTTCCCTTCTTGCATTTTTTTAGCTGGTGTTTCATGTTTATTGTCAGGGCCTCTACCCAGTTGTAGATGATCGGTGTCAAACAGTATACTGCAAGAAGTAGTTGTGTTTTTGTTGCTTCGCGCGGTGCTTGCAATCCCGCAGCTCGTGTGATGGTATGTAGCGCTACTTTTAGTGCTATGTCTGGGATAGTTTGGATATCAAATTTCCCACTTCCTGTTCCCTTCCATGACCCTCAAGATACTCTGTCCATAACCATGGACATACTCTCCATGCAAGGTCGGGTACCAGTTAGGATTGGTGCTGCTCCTCTCCATGACAATCTTGTGATAAAGTAGACGTCAGAAACATCAATCTCAAGTTCCTGATATAGAGGGATGAAATTTTCTTGGTCCTCATCCCATATGCTAATCAAATATTGTAACAGCTCTGGTTGAGCATACAGACATGGTGTCAAGAAGAATTCCTTTAGTCCACAGTCCCTGAGAGCTTCCATGCATCTCTCATTTTCCATGGAAAGCTCATCTTCTTCTCTCTGTTCCTGTTCTTTCCATTCTATCAACATTTTGCCATTTTTTACCTATAACCACATTCATATGAATGATATTAGCCTTTTTGGAACTTGGATTTGTGAATGATTGGGGTATGTGACTTGCATTTTGCACACAAAATGGTTTTCACTGTTGGCACGCCCTAGTATAAAAAATTGGGCAGTTGGCATGACTCCATGGCTGAAAGCTGTGCCAACCTCCATGCCCTAATTTTCATACTTCCTCCCCTAGAATTCAAAATTGGAAGTTTCACGTAGTAAGAAATGACTCAAAATTAAAAGAAAGATCTAGGCTCTTACCTAGAACTGACGGATTTGAGATTGGTCTGCTGGATTGTCCATTATCATCGTTGCAAAATCACACAGTAAAATGGGTAACTATTTGCTCCACAAGAGGTAAAAAGTGAAAAGTAATTTTTTTTACCATTTTTGGCATTTTATAACTTTTTACAACCCTAGTTAGGTTTTAAGACATTTTTTCGATTTTTTTATTATATTATTTTCGAAAAATAGGCTTTACACGTGTCTCTTGTGCAGCAACATTTTTTCAGGACATAGTGATGAAGTAATGAGTTAAATTTTACACTTTTTCAGACTCGGTAAAAACACAAAAAAGTCACTACTAGAGTCATCTTTCAGCTCTTTTCTAACTCTCTACAATTGAAAAGATTGTCGAGACTCTTGTCGTTTTGAACTCATTAAATGGTTGTGAAGCGATATCTACTCAGTATACTTTTACCCCTTTTTCTGGCTGGGATAGATTATTTACGAAAAAGGAATACCTTAGCCTATCGCGACTAAGATTTTCCTTCAGATATTGTTTTCTACATTTTCGGATCTGAGATACTATTTACGAAAAGGGTCATGATGGAGTTTTCTTTTCTTCCTTCTTTTCAAACTCTCTAAACAAGAAAAGATGTCGAATTCTCCCTTTTTCATACTCGTTAAACCCTCATGACATCGAATTTCATCGCCATGACGTTACTCGAGTTCCTCCTTCCTAGGGCTTGTAAAATGTACTAGGTTGGATTTGTCCGAAGGAAAAACTTACAGCAGAAGCATATGTTATCCCCTTCAAGCTTGTTTTAAAAAATAATTGGGGTACTCACTAGAAATGGTGAGGGAAAATGGAACCAAGTTTTAGTTATGTTGGCAGTATGTCGCTCTTGAACATAGCACTTGTCTGCATTTGTGTCCGGTTGGGGACATCTCATTTCGTCATTTTTACCTCCATGGGTTTGGGTAATCTCTTTTGACCTCTCATCTGCTCTTTTCCACGTTGTCATGACCTCAGATCCTTTGATTTCAAATACTACCAAATCCAGTGTCGTGCTGCTGATATGTTCAAGAGAAGTTTGCCTCTGCAGTTTTCAACCTCCCTCTGATTATATGTTGGTACTATTTCACTATTATCACATTCCTCTGTCTCACATCGATGATGTGGGAAACATTGTGGCCCACGTTTGATCAGGTCACTTCCTGTCGACTTCAGCTCACTATCTAGGAATTTGATCTAGAGACTCTATTCTGGTATCTTGGAGCCTGCATGTCTTAATGGCACGTTTTTTCACATTCGACACAAGGTCCACATCATTAGCCTTTGATCAAGTTATTCTACAGATGTTCTATGCCAGATCACTGTTCACATTTCGTATATTTTACCAGTTGTACCTTGAGAGTCATTGTCATTATTGGTAGTTTCTCTCGTGCTTGTTAACAAATTTCATCGTTGGTTGGTAATCAGGTGATTTTATCGCATGTTCGACTTCAACTCATATATTCACATGATTGAATTTGTACTTGTTCAGGTCGAGATGGAGCGCAAGACCCTGGATTTTGTCTGATAAAATCCAGGCTGCGGATTTTGGTGGATTATCATGACTTATTACATGACCCTTTTGATTGGATGGCTTCGACCATACCTGGGTTTATTTGTTGATCCTTACTACTGGATGGTTGCGTCCATACCTCGAATCCCAGTTTTTATATACTCTATTATGGATGGCTGCGCGCATACCACATGTTCATGTATCATAGGTATCAGTTGTATTTTTAATTACAATTTTTCCTACAGCGGTGTTTGGTTCGAATGTGTTCTCATAAAGCATTTCATCCCTCCCTCTCCCTCAGACCTCATGTTTTAGGGGGGCATCTCTTACACAAATTTTTTTCACTATCCCTGAAATCCCCATCTCGCCCAATGGAGGGTCATTTTTGTGACCAATAAGCAGTTTCATGCCTTGCAAAAACCATCATTGTGTCCCTTTACATGAGAGTAACATTCCTCCTGTTGACAATTCCCTCAACAGAGACTCAAAAACCCATGTTTTTGCATTGTCGTGGGTAATCAGTTATGCCCTCATGCCGAAGAGGAAAAGTAACAATGGGCTCATACCAGCTGGCACTCTATCCCATTTTTCCACCCGCGCTAAGCTGTTTATGGAATGCTTTTTAAAAATAGAGGCAGAGATTCCACTCCAACCACCTCAAGGATGAGTCATTTGGAGTGGTTGAACTGATAAACCATGGACTACCTCCTTTAGGTTTATGGTTTCCACCTCTTATGGGAACTCCCTAAAGTATAGGCCTCCCTCCCACCTTTTTAGGGATCCTAACCTCCTCCTTTTCCTCTATAAAAGAAGCTATCTCTCTTAGTACAAGCTAGCTGAACTTGGAGAATTAGATATACTATAGCTGAATGACTAGAGAAGATAGAATAAGAAGGAATTACATTGAGGAAGCTTGAGTCCATGACTTCTGAGAGAGCTTGAGTCCATGCCTTTGACCTATCCAAATTCCATGACGAGAATCTGAGACACACTTCGCGTGAACCCCATTGGAGGAGACTGTGACGGCAAAGCATCGATTATAACTCTTCCTTCTATTCATTTATATATATGACTACTGTTTGGTTGCACTATTGTGTTATGATTTTTATTTAACGCAATATGTTTAGCCCTCTTTTATTGGTTAATAGTTATAAATGAAATATTGTTATCTTGTATGCTATTCTTGTTTCTTGTTCTATGTGCAGGTATCCAAGTGTAATGGCGAACAAATTGTTACTTGTCAAGGTAGGAGCGAGAGGCCACCACTACTACAACAACAACAACAGCGTTGGATTCCAGTTAGGTCGATCTACCGTGTCCCTTGTTCATTTAATAATTAGGAAGCAACACTTTAGCGTGTACCTTTGTTTCTATACCCACTCTAGAGCTAGAGGGATCGTCTCTGTCCGCAGAGAGGATTTACCTGCATAACACTACTGCAAACAATAAGGAATCAGAAGAAATTTTACAACTAGATACACACCGCGGTAGAATGGTGTAGCAGAGAAAAAAATAGAACAATCATGAACATGACAAGGAGCATGTTGAAAGCAATATAGTTTTCTAATGAGTATTGGGCAGAAGCAGTTGCATGTGTTGTTTATGTGATAAATAGATCTCCTATAAAGAGTGTGATGAACAAAGTTCCTAAAGAGGCATGGTCAAGTATGTCATGCTGTGTATCTCATTTCAAAGTTTTTGTATGTGTATACTATTCACATGTGCATAAGCAGATAAGAGGAAAATTAGATGATCAAAGTGAAAAATGCATATTTACTAGTTAAAGTGAGCAGTCAAAATCTTACAAATTGTATAACCCTGTCACCAAGAAGACAATAATTATCAAATATGTTGTGTTCAAAGATTAAGATTCATGGAATAGGATTGTAGAAAAACCAACCAATGCACAAGCACCATTGATGGAAGAGGATTATGTAGCATAAAAGGAGTAGCAAGAATCGATAGAGAAGAAACCAAACAGAGTCACACCAACACGAACTCCAAGATTTTTAGAGCAACATGGATCTTCAAACAGATCAACAGACCAGAGTTCTCCAAGCAACCAATCAAGTAATGACTCAAGCAATGGTAAGAGAAATATGAGAAGTTTAAAATATATTTATGATGATTTGGATGTTAGTTCAAATTTTGCATTGTTGGAATTCCAACCTTCTTCATTTGAAGAAGAAATCAAAGATGAAACTTTGGTGCAAGCCATGGATGAAGAGATGGATTCTATTGAAAATAATGATACATGGGATTTAGTTAATTTACCAAAAAATAAAATCCTCATTGGTGTGAAGTGGGTGTACAAGAAAAAGTTGAATGAGAAAGGTGATATTGACAGATTTAAAGCAAGAATGTAGGAAAAGGATTCTCGCAGCAACCGGGAATAGACTTTGGGGAAACATTTTCTCTGGTAGCCAGATTGGATATTGTAAGAGAAATTCTAGCAAAAATAGATCAGAAAAAGTGGAAACTATATCATATGGATGTCAAATCAGCCTTCTTGAATGGAATTTGAGAAGAAGAAATTTATGTGCAGCAGGCTCCAAGATATGAAGTTGAACGTAAAGAATATAAAGTTTACAGGTTAAAGAAAGTGCTCTATGGACTTAGGAAAGCACCTAGAGAATGGTATAACATAATTAACAGTTACATGATTAAGAATGGATTTTGCAGAAGCAATATTGAGCCTACCTTGTATACAAAGGTAAATGAGCATGGAAATATTTTTATTATTTTCTTATATGTTGATGATATGATTTTTATAGGTGATCTTGAGTTAGATGAATTTAAAGAAGCAATGATGAAATAATTTGAGATGACAGATCTTGGTGTCATAAAATATTCTCTTGGCATTGAAGTTGACCAATCTGAAAAAGGAATTTTTATTTGCCAAAATAATATGCCAGATATTTTCTGAAAAGATTCAGGATGGATAATTGAAAACCTGTACCTATTCCAGTTGCAACAGGTACAATGTTAAGTAAGGATGATGTAGGATCAGATATCAATCCAACTCTATTCAAAAGATTGGTTGACAGCGTCATGTATCTCACAGCTACAAGACCAGATATTATGTAAGGTGTGGGTTTGATTTCCAGATTTATGGAGACTCCAAAAGACACACATTGGAGTGTTGGAAAAATAATTTTGAGATACATAGCAAGAACTAGAGATTATGGAATAATGTATGCAAGTACAAAAAAGAAAGATTTGATTGGATACACACATAGTGATTTTGTAGGAAGTTTGGATGATTGGAAGAGCACATCTAGTTATGTGTTTCATCTTGGTATAGGTGTGATAGCATGGGCATCTAAGAAGAAACCCATTATGACATTACATCATAAAAAGCAGAATATGTAGCAACAACTTCAGTAACATGTAAAGCAATATGGTTAAGAAGAGTATTGGATGGATTCAATAAGAAACAACACTAGTCAAAAACGATATAATGTGAAAACACATCAGTGATTGCACTATCAAAGAATAATGTGTTTCATCAAAACAACAAGAATATTGATATAATATATCACTTTATTAGGGAAATTGTGAGCAATGGAGAAGTTCACTTGATGCCTTGTAAATATAGTGATCAAATGACTAATATATTTACAAAGCCTTTAGCAATAGATGTGTTTGAGTTTCAAAAAATAAAATTGGGTGTTGTAAGCCTAGCTAAGACATAGACCAGCAAGCATGTTTGAGTTGTCATGAGTTATGTTTTAGTTTAGCTGTCGTAATTAAGGGGGAGTGTTAAAATAGTTAAATATCTCCCACATGCAAAGTTAGACAATCAATTAAGTAAGCGTTGAGTTAGTCGAGTGATGTGATAGGTGAATTTGGTAAGTGATTTAGAGAGTTAGTTAAATGAGTGATGGTCAAGTTGAGTTATATGAGTGTGTGCATGTCAAGTTAGGTTACATACCCTTCATCGGGTTCATTGTATTCATTGTGATCAAGAGGGATTGAGATTAATAGAAGAGCATCATCTCATATCCTTTGTGTGTAATTTTTTTTTGTGTTTTTCCTCTCATCCTCTCCAACAGATTGGTATTAGAGCTAATGAAGGATCACAAGATCCGTGGGTGAGCAGAGCCATAGAAGAAGGCGAAGAGCAGAATGTCGACAATTTTTTTAAATTTTGCAAAAACGTTGAACAGATAAGGAAGCACACAGGTCCGCACATTTTTAGTGCAGCAAACACGTAGGTCCGCACCTTTTTTATTGAAAAACTGCACAAATTTCTAAAAAATTAAGATTTCGGCAGAATCAGGTTTATTCCACACTTTTTGTATTAAGCGACCGCGTAATCGGGGTTAGATTTTTTAAGAAACCCGAAACCATGTTGTTTAAAAGTAAAAGGTTCAATATTGATACGTGATCCACCATATCTGTATCAACTTTTTAGAAGAGGCTTCATATTTTGTCACATGGTACGATCTTTGACTTGAGTGAAGATTTAAGAAAAAGGGGTATGAAAGGATATATTATAATAAGTCTTTATTAAAATATTTTTTTATAAGAGATTTTTCAATATATATATAACTAACTAACTAACTATATATATATATATAGATATAGATAGATAGATATATATTATAGAAAATTAAATTTTAGGGCTTTATTGAAAGAGATTTTTTTTTAAAGGAGCTTTGTAAAGTTTCTATAAGAGAAAATTAGGGTTTAATCAAAGAAGATTTTTTTTGAAGCAAGATGGCCTCATAAGGTTTTCAGCCACAACTTCCTTCTTTCACTGGGAAATATTATGATATGTGGGCTATTAAAATGGAGCCTATGTTAAAAGAGAATGATGTTTGGGATCATGTCATGTTTGGGTTTGCGGAACCTCAGAAGGACACAGAAGAACAAGCCCTCAGTAATGTAGACAGGGAATAGTGGAAGAAAGATAAGCGAAAGAATGCACAATAGCTTCTTCTTATCCAGCAGGCAGTGGACCGAGTAGTGTTCCAGAAGATAATGATCACGTCTTCAGCAAAGGAAGCATGGGAAACTTTGGCGACCAACTATCAGGGTATGGCCAAAGTCAATATTGTTAAATTGCATAATACTAGGAGAGATTTTCAAAGTCTACAGATGTAGACAGAGGACATCGATTATTTCATGAATCGTTTCATGTCTATAGTAAATCAGTTAAAAATCTATGGTGAAGATATTAAAGATCGAAAAGTGATTGAGAGGTTCTTAGATCTTTGTATAAGAAGTTTGATTTTGTGGTAGCAGCCATTGAAGAAGCCAAGGATTTGGAAAACTGACAATTGATGAGTTGATGGGATCACTTCTATCCCATAAGGCAAGGATAGATAAAAATAAGGATTCCACTTTAGAAGGTGCCTTCAAAAGTCAAGTTTATATTCCAAGAGGTCTAGGAAGAGGTCGATCGAGAGGTAGAGGATGAGGCGGAAGCTCTGGTGGTCACAGAGATGGCCGAGAAGAGCATGAATATCAAAGTGGAATAAATAGTAGTAGAAGCTTCAACAATAATCAAAGGTTTGAAAAATCAAAGGTTGAATGTTATTATTGCAATAAATTTGGTCATTATGCTCATGATTGCAGGAAGAAGATAACTGATCAAGGAAATTAGAGAGCTAATGTTAGTAAAGAGAATACTAACTCCATGTTCCTAGCATCTAACAACGTGCATGAACCATTTGATAAAGTCTGGCTATTAGACAGTGCTTGCAGTAACCACATGATAGACAACAAGAATTTGGTTGCAAATTTTGATGAATTTGTGAAGACAAAGGTAAGGTTGGGGACTGGCAAGACTCTGGATGTAGATGGAAAAGGAGTGGTCAACATTTTGACCAATCATGGGGAGGAAAAGACAATATCAGAGGTATATTATGTCCCTAGACTCAAAAATAATATGATAAGTGTTGGTGAATTTATGCAGAAAGGATAGAGAGTTATATTTCAGGGGCAAGAGTATGTTATTTATGACAAACCCCCAAGCAAGAAGTTGATAGAAAAGGTGCCGATGACGAGAAACAGACTCTTTCCTCTAATTATGAACTATAATGATCGTGTTAGTTCTTTTACAGTTTCATGTTCTAATGATTACTGGTTATCGCACTTTCAGTTTGGACACTTGCATTTTTCTGGTTTAAGATTGTTGTAGTAGAAACAAATTGTCACGGGATTACCTCCCATTAAAGAACCTGCTATCACTTGTGAGTGTTGCATCTTGGGAAAGAAACACCGTGAAAGCTTTCCGAAAGGAGTTTCATACAGATAAAATAAACCACTTGAGTTGGTGCATACAGACTTGTGTGGACCTATGAGGACACAGTCGATTGGTGGAAGTTGTTACTTCCTCGCTTTTATTGACAACTATAACAGAAACACTTGGGTTTACTTCTTGAAGTAGAAGTCTGAAACCTTTCCAAAGTTCAAAGAGTTCAAAGGCTTAGCAGAGAACCAAAGTAATCGGCAGATCAAGGTATTGAGATCATATCGTGGTGGAGAATATGATTCGAAAGCATTCCATGAGTATTGCAAAAAAAAATGGAATCAGAAGATAGTTTACAACTAGATACACATCGTAATAGAATGGTGTAGCTGAGAGAAAAAATAGAACAATCATGAACATGACAAGGAGCATGTTAAAAGCAAGACACTTGTCTAATCAGTATTGGGAAGGAGTAGTTGCATGTGTTGTTTATGTGATAAACAGATCTCCTACAAAGAGTGTGATGAACAGAGTTCCGGAAGAAGCATGGTCAGGTATGTTATGTAGTGTATCTCATTTTAGAGTTTTTGGATGTGTAGCCTATGCACATGTGCCTAACAAAATAAGAGGAAAATTAGATGATCAAAGTGAAAAATTCATATTTATTGGTTATAGTGAGTAGTGAAAAGCTTACAAATTGTATAACCCTACCACCAAGAAGACAGTAATTAGTAGAGATGTTGTGTTAAAATAACAAGAGTCATGGAATGGGACTGTAGACAAACCAACCGATGCACAGGCACCATTGATGGAAGAGGATGATGTAGAAAAAAATAATCAACAAGAATTGATAGAGAAGACACCAAACAGAGTCACACCAGAAAGGACTCCAAGATTTTTAGAGCAGCATGGATCTTCAAACAGATCAACAGACCATAATTCTCCAAGCATCCAATCAGTTAATTACTCAAGCAATGGTAAGATAAATATGAGAAGTTTAAAATATATTTATGATGATTTGGATGTTAGTTCAAATTTTTCCTTGTTGGCATTCCAACATTGTTCGTTTGAAGAAGCAATCAGAGATGAAAATTGGGTTCAAGCCATGGATGAAGAGATGGATTCTATTGGAAAGAATGATACATGGGATTTGGTTAATTTACCAAATGATAAAAACCTCATTGATGTGAAGTGGGTGTACAAGACGAAGTTTAATGAGAAAGGTGAGATTGATAGATTTAAAGCAAGCCTTGTAGCGAAACGATTCTCGTAGCATACGATAATAGACTTTGGGGAAAAAAATTCTTCAGTAGTCAGATTGGATATTGTAAGATCAGTTCTAGCAAAATCATCTTAGAACAAGCGGAAATTATATCATATGGATGTCAAATCAACCTTCTTGAATGGATTTCTAGAAGAAGAAATTTATGTGCAGCAACCTCTAGGATATGAAGTTTAAGGTAAATAAGATAAAGTTTACAGGTTGAAGAAAGCGCTCTATGGATTGAAGCAAGCACCTAGAGCATGGTATAGCAGAATCGAAAGTTACATGATCAAGAATGAATTTTGCAGAAGCAACATTGAGCCTACCTTGTACACAAAGGTAAATGAGCATGGACATATTTTGATTGTTTTCTTATATGTTGATGATATGATTTTTACAGGTGATCTTGAGTTAGATGAATTTAAATCATCCATGATGAAAGAATTTGACATGAAAGATCTTGGTCTCATGAAATATTTTCTTGGCATTGAACTTGAGAAATCTGAAAAAGGAATTTTTATTTGCAAAAGAAATATGCTAGATATTTTCCGAAAATATTCAGGATGGATAATTGAAAACCTATACCTACATCATTTGTAACAGGTACAACGTTAAGTAAGGATGATGAAGGATCAGATGTCAATCCAACTCTATTCAAAATATTGGTTGGCGGCCTCATGTATCTCACAACTACAAGACCAGATATTATGCAAGGAGTGAGTTTGATTTCTAGATTTATGGAGACTCCAAAAGACACACATTAGAGTGTTGGAAAAAGAATTATGAGATATATAACAGGAACTAGAGATTATGGAATAATGTATGCAAGTACTGAAAGAAATATTTGATTGGATACGTAGATAGTGATTTGGAAGGAATTTTGAATGATTGGAAGAGCACAGTTGGTTATGTGTTTCATCTTCGCTCAGGTGTGATAGCATGGGCATATAAGAAGCAACCCATTGTGACACTATCATCAATAGAAGCAGAATATGTAGCAGCAACTCCAGCAACATGTCAAGTAGAATGGTTAGGAAGAGTATTGGATGGACTCAAGCAGAAACAACAAGTATTAACAATGATATACTATGCCAACACATAATCGATTGCACAATCCAAGAATAGTGTGTTTCATTAAAAGAGAAAGCATATTGATACTAGATATCACTTTATTAGAGAAATTGTGAGCAATGGAGAGGTTCACTTGAAGCCTTGTATATCTAGTGATCAATTGGCTGATATATTTACAAAGCCATTATCAATAGATTTGTTTGAGTTTCACAAAAGAAACTTGGTTGTTGTAAGCCTAGCAGAGACATAGACCAACAGGCATGTTTGAGTTGTCATGAGTTATGATTTACGTTACCAATCATAATTAAGTGGGAGTGTTAAAATAGTTAATTATCTCCTGCATGAGAGTTAGACAATTAGTTAAGTAAGCATTGAGTTAGTTGAGTGATATGATAGATTAATTTGGTAAGTGAGTTAGAGATTTAGTTATGTGAGTGATGGTAAAGTTGAGTTATGTGAGTGTGTGCATGTCAATTTAGGTTAAATACCCTTCACTGGGTTCATTGTATTCATTGTTATCAAGAGAGGTTGAAGATTAATATAAGAGAAACATCTTATATTGTTTGTGTGTAAATTGTTTTGTATTTTTTCTCTCTTCCTTTCCAATAGATTGGTATCAGAGCTGAGGAAGGATCACAAGATCTGTGGGCGAGCAGAGCTAGAGAAGAAGGCCAAGAGCAGAAGGCCAACAATTGGCTTTAAAAAAATTTGCAAAATTTTTGAATGCATAAGGAAGTGCGTAGGTTCGCACGTTTTTAGTGCAGCAAATGCGCAATTTGGCACCTTTTTTATTGAAAAATTATGCAAGTTTCAAAAAACTTAATATTTTGGCAAAATGAGGTTTATTTTGTATTTTTTGTATTAAGCGACTCTGTAATCAGGGTAAGATTTTTTAAGAAACCCAACACCGTGTTGTTTAAAATTCAAAAGGTTCGATATTGATATGTGACTCACCATATTCGTATGAACTTTCTAGAAGAGGCTTCATATTTGTCACATGGTATGATCTTTGACTTAAGCGAAGATGTTTTCAAAAGTCACGTGGTGAGATATTTTTGAGTTGAGGGAAGATTTTTTTTAAAAAGGGTATGAAAGGATATATTATAATAAGTCTTTATTAAGACATTTTTTATATATATAATTAAAATATATATATATATTATATAAAATTAAATTTTAGGGCTTTATTGAAAGAGATTTTTTTTGAAAGGAGCTTTGTAAAGTTTCTAGAAGAGAAAATTAGGGTTTTATCAAAGAAGATTTGTTTTGAAGAAAGATGGCCACATCAAGTTTTCAGCCACGACTTCCCTCTTTCACTCGGAAATATTATGATGTGTGGGCTATTGAAATGGAGACTATGTTAAAAGCACATGATTTTTGGGATCATGTCAAGTTTGGGTTTTCAAAACCTTAGAACAATGCAGAAGAATGATCCCTCTGTAATGCCGATAAGGAACAATGGAAGAAAGACAAGCGGAAGTATGCAAAAGCATTGCTTCTTATCTAGTAGGGAGTGGACCAAGAAGTATTCCAGAAGACAATGATCACGTCTTTAGCAAAGGAAACATGGGAAACTTTGGAAACCATATATAGAGGTATGGCCAAAGTCAATATTGTTAAATCGCAGAATAGTAGGAGATATTTTGAAATTCTGTCGATGAAGGAGATAGAGGACATCGATTCTTTCATGAATCAGGTCATGTCTATGGTAAATAAGTTAAAAATCTATGGTGAAGATATTAAGGATCGAACATTGTTTGAGAAGGTTCTTAGATCTTTGTCTACCAAGTTTGATGTTGTGGTAGAAGCCATTGAAGAAGCCAAGGATTTGGAAAAACTAACAATTGATGAGTTGATGGGATCACTTCTATCGCATGAGGCAAGGATATATATAAATATGGATTCCGCTTTAGAAACTGACATCAAAAGTAAATTTTATATTTCAATAGGTCAAGGCTGAGGTCGATTAAGAGGCAGAGGACGAGGCGGAAGCTATGGTAGTCATAGAGATGGCTGAGAAGAGAATGAATATAAAAGTGGAAGTAGTGGAAGCAGAAGCTTCAACAATAATCAAAGGTTTGAAAAATCAAAAGTTAAATGTTATTATTGTAATAAATTTGGTCATATTGCTCATGATTGTAGGAAGAAGATAGCTGATCAAGGAAATTAGAGAGCCAATGTTAGTACAGAGAATACTAACTCCATGTTCCTAGCATGCAACAACATATATGAACTGTCTGATAAGGTCTGGCTACTAGACATTGGTTGCAGTAACCACATGACTGGCAACAAGAATTTGATTGCAAATTTGGATGAATCTGTGAAGATAGAGGTAAAGTTTGGGGCTGAAAATACAACAGATGTAGATGGAAAAGGCATGGTCAACATTCTGACCAAGAAAGGGCAGCCAAAGACAATATCAAAGGTATATTATGTCCCTCGACTCAAACATAATCTAATAAGTGTTGGTCAATTGACGTAGAGAGGATACAAAGTTATATTTCAGGGACAAGATTGTGTTATTTACGAAAAACCCCCAAGAAAGCAGTTGATAGAAAAGGTGTTGATGATGAGGAACATAATATTTCCTCTAATTATGAACTACAACGATCAGGTCATTTCTTTTACAGTTTCATGTTCTAATGATTACTAGTTATGGCACTTTCAGTTTAGACACTTGCATTTTTCTAGTTTAAGATTTTTGCAACAGAAATAGATGGTCAGAGGATTACCTCCCATCAAATACCCTTGTAACACTTCTGAGTGTTACATATTGGGAAATAAACACCGTGGAAATTTTCCCAAAGGAGTTGCATACAGAGAAAAGAAACCACTTGAGTTGGTGCATATAGACTTGTGTGGACCTATGAGGACATAGTCGATTGGTGGAAGTTGTTACTTCCTCACTTTTATTGACGACCATAGCAGAAATAATTGGGTTTACTACTTGAATTAGATCTCTAAAACCTTTGCAAATTTCAAAGAGTTCAAAGCCTTAGCATAGAACCAAAGTGATCGCCATATCAAGGTTTTGAGATCATATCGTGGTGGAGAATATGATTCGAAATCATTCCATGAGTACTGCAAACAACATGGAATCAGAAGACAATTTACAACTAGATACACACCACAACAGAATGGTGTAGCAGAGAGAAAAAACAAAGCAATCATGAACATGACAAGGAGCATGTTGAAATCAAGACACTTGTATAATGAGTATTGGGCAGAAGTAGTTGCATGTGTTGTTTATGTGATAAACATATCTGCTACAAAGAGTGTGATTAACAAAGTTCCTAAAGAAGCATGGTGAGGTATGTCATGTAGTGTATCTCATTTTAGAGTTTTTGGATGTGTAGCCTATGCACATGTGCCTAAGAAGATAAGAGGAAAATTAGATGATCAAAGTGAAAAATGCATATTTACTGGTTATAGTGAGCAGTCAAAAGCTTACAAATTGTATAACCCTGTCACCAAGAAGACAATATTTAGCAGAGATGTTGTGTTAAAAGAACAAGGGTCATGGAATGGGACTGTAGGCAAACCAACCGATGCATAAGCACTGTTGATGGAAGAGTATGATGTAACAGAAAAGGAGCAGTAATAATCGATAAAGAAGACATGAAACAGAGTGACACCAGCAAGGACTCCAAGATTCTCAGAGCAACATGGATCTTCAAACAGATCAACATACTAGAATTCTCCAAGCAACCAATCAAGTAAGGAATCAAGAAATGGTAATAGAAAGATGATAAGTTTAAAATACATTTATGATGATTTGGATGTTAGTTCAAATTTTGCATTGTTTTCATTCCAACCTTCTTCGTTTGAAGAAGAAATCACTCATTGGTGTGAAGTGGGTGTACAAGACAAAGTTGAATGAGAAAGGTGATATTGATAGATTTAAAGCAAAACTTTTCGCAAAAGGATTCTCAAAGCATACGAGAATAGACTTTGTGGAAGAATTTTCTTCGGTAGCCAGATTGGATACTGTAAGAGCAGTTCTAGTGATAGTAGCTCAGAAAAAGTGGAAAGTATATCATATGGATCTCAAGTTAGCCTTCTTGAATGGAATTCTAGAAGAAGAAAATTATGTGCAACAGCATCTAGGATATGAATTTGAATGTAAAGAAGATAAATTTTACAGGTTGAATAGAGCGCTCTATGGAATGAAGCAAGAACCTAGAGCATGGTATAGCAGAATTGACAGTTACACGATTAAGAATGGATTTTTTAGAAGTAGCATTGAGCCTACCTTGTAGACAAAGGTAAACGAGCATGGAAATTTTTTTATTGTTTTCTTATATGTTGATGATATGATTTTTGCAGGTTATCTTGCATTAGATGAATTTAAAGAAGCCATGACGAAAGAATTCGAGGTGTTGGATCTTTTCAGAAAATCTCTGGTATATTTATTTTGGCATTGAATTTGATCAATCTAAAAAAGGAAGTTTTATTTGCTAGAATAAATATACCAGAGATTTTATGAAAATATTCAGGATGGATAATTGCAAACATGGACTTACACCAGCTGCAACAGGTACAAAGTTAAGTAAGGATGATGAAGGATTAGATGTCATTCCAACTCTATTCAAAATATTGGTTGGCAGCCTCATGTATCTCACAGCTACAAGAACAGATATTATGTAAGGAGTGAGTTTGATTTCCAGATTTATGGAGACTCCAAAAGACACACATTAGAGTGTTGGAAAAATAATTCTGAGATACATAGAAAGAACTAGAGATTATGGAATAATGTATGAAAGTACATAAAAGAAACATTTGATTGGATACACAAATAGTGATTTTGCAGGAAGTTTGGATGATCGGAAGAGCACATCTAGTTATTTTTTTCATATTGGTTCAGGTGTGATAGCATGGGCATCTAAGAAGTAACCCATTGTGACACTATCATCAGCATAGGTAGAATATGTAGCACCAACTTCAGCATCATTTCAAGTAGTACGGTTAAGAAGAGTATTGTATGGACTCAAGCAAAAACAACAAGGATAAAAAACGATATACTGTGACAACACATCAATGATTCTGCTATCCAAGAATAGTGTGTTTCATCAAAAGAGCAAGAATATTGATACTAGATATCACTTTATTAGAGAACTTGTGAAAAATGGAGAAGTTCACTTGAAGCCTTGTAAATCTAGTGATCAATTGGTTGATATATTTACAAAGCCATTATAAATAGATTTGTTTGAGTTTCACAGAAGAAACTTGGGTGTTGTGAGCCTAGCTGAGACATAGACCATCAGGCATTATTGAGTTTTCATGAGTTATGTTTTATTTTAGCAGTCGTAATTAAGGGGGAGTGTTAAAATAGTTAATTATCTCTTGCATGCAGAGTTATAAAATCAGTTAAGTAAGCATTGAGTTAGTCGAGTGATATGGTAGATGAATTTGGTAAGTGAGTTAGAGATTCAGTTAAGTGAGTGATGGTCAAGTTTAGCTATGTGAGTGTGTGCATGTCAAATTGGGTTAAATACCCTTCACCATGTTTGTTGTATTCATTGTGATCAAGAGAGATTGAAGATTAATAGAAGAGAAACAACCCATATGGTTTGTGTGTAAATTGTTTTGTATTTTTCCTCTCTACCTTTCCAATAGATTGGTATCACAGTTGAGGAAGGATCACAAGATCTGTGGGCAAGCAGAGCCAGAGAAGAAAGCCAAGAGCAAAAGGCTGGCAATATTTTTTTTTAATTTTTGTAAAAACGTTGAACGGATAAGGAAGTGCGTAGGTCCGCACATTTTTAGTGCAACAAACACATAGGTCCGAACCTTTTTTATTGGAAAACTGTGTAAGTTTCGAAAAACTAAAGATTTTGGCAGAATCAAGTTTATTCTGCATTTTTTGTATTAAGTGATTGCGTAATCAGGGTAAGCTTTTTTAAGAAACCCGACACCATGTTGTTTGAAAGTCAAAAGGTTCGATATTGATATGTGACCCACCATATTCATATAAAATTTATAGAAGAGGATTCATATTTTGTCACGTGGTATGATCTTTGACTTAAGTGAAGATTTTTTCAAAAGTCACGTGGTGAGATCTTCTGAGTTGAGTGAAGATTTTTTTTAAAAAGGGTATGAAAGGATATATTATAATAAGTCTTTATTAAAAGAAATTATTATAAGAGATTTTTTTATATATATAATTAAAAAAAAAAATTATATAAAATTATATTTTAGGGCTTTATTTAAAGAGATTATTTTGAAAGGAGCTTTGTAAATTTTCTATAAGAGAAAATTAGGGTTTTATCAAAGAAGAGTTTTTTTTCAAGCAAGATGGACACATCAATTTTTTAGCCATAGCTTCCTTCTTCCACTGGGAAAGAGTATGATGTGTGGGCTATTAAAATGGAGACTATGTTAAAATTGCATGATGTTTAGGATCATGTCAAGTTTGGGTTTGCAGAACCTTAGAACGACGCAAAAGAACAAGCCCTCAATAATGCAGACAGGGAACGATGGAAGAAATACAAGCAGAAGAATCCACAAGCATTGCTTCTTATCCAACTTGGAGTGGACAGAGCAGTTTTCTAGAAGATAATGATCATGTGTTCAGCAAAGGAAGCATGGGAAACTTTGGCGACCAACTATCAAGGAATGGCCAAAGTTAATTTTGTTAAATTAAAGAATACTAGGAGAGATTTTGAAAGTCTACAGATGAAGGAGATAGAGGACATCGATTATTTCATGAATCAGGCCATGTTTCTAGTAAATCAGTTAAAAATATATGGTGAAGATATTAAAGATCGAACAGTGATTGAGAAGGTTCTTAGATCTTTGTCTGCCAAGTTTGATGTTGTGGTAGCAGCCATTGAAGAAGCCAAGGATTTGGAAAAACTAAAAATTGATGAGTTGATGGGATCACTTCTATCGTGTGAGGTAAGGATAGACATAAATAAGGATTCCACTTTAGAAACTGCCTTCAAAAGTCAAGTTTATATTTCAAGAGGTTGAGGCAGAGGTCGATCGAGAGGCAGAGGACGAGGCGCAAGCTACGATGGTCACAAAGATGGCCAAGAAGAGCATGAATATCAAAGTGGAGGCAACAGTAGCAGAAGCTTCAACAATAATCAAAGGTTAAATGTTATTGTTGCAATAAATTTGGACATTATGCTTGTGATTGCAAGAAGAAGATAGTTAATCAAGGAAATAAGAGAGCTAATGTTAGTACAGAGAATACTAACTCCATGTTTCTAGCATGCAACAGCATGAATGAACTGTCTGATAAGGTCTGGATATTAGACAGTGGTTGCAGTAACCACATTACAGGAAAAAATACTTTGGTTTCAAATTTGGATGAATCTGTGAAGACATAGGTAAATTTGGGGACTGACAAGACTTTGGATGTAGATGGAAAAGGAGTGGTCAACATTCTAACCAAGTAGGGATTTTAAAGACAATATTAAGGTTATATTATGTCGCTAGACTCAAACATAATCTGATAAGTGTTGGTCAATTGACGCAGAAAGGATACAGAGTTATCTTTCAAGTGAAAGAGTGTGTTTTTATGACAAAAACCCAAGCAAGAAGATAGAAAAGGTGTTGATGATGAGGAACAGACTCTTTCCTCTAATTATCAACTACAATGATCAGGTTAGTTCTTTTACAGTTGCATGTTCTAATGACTATTGGTTATGGCAAGTTTGGTTTGGACACTTGCATTTTTCCAGTTTAAGATTGTTGCAGCAGAAACAAATGGTCAGAGGATTACCTCCCATCAAAGAACTTGCTAGCACTTGTGAGTGTTGCATCCTAGGAAAGTAACACCATGAAATTTTTTCGAAAGGAGTTTCATACAGAGCAAAGAAACCACTTGAGTTGGTGCATACATACTTGTGTGTACCTATGAGGATATAGTCGATTGGTGGAAGTTGGTACTTCCTCACTTTTATTGATGACTATAGCATAAATAATTGGGTTTACTTCTTGAAGTAGAAGTTTGAAACTTTTACAAAGTTCAAAGACTTCAAATCCTTAGAAGATAACCAAATTGATCGATAGATCAAGGTATTGAGATCAGAGCATGGTGGAGAATATGATTCGAAAGCATTCCATGAGTACTACAAACAAAATGGAATTAGAAGACAATTTACAACTAGATACTGATGCAGCAGAATGGTGTAGCAGAGAGAAAAAACAGAACAATCATGAACATGATAAGGAGCATGTTGAAAGATAGACACTTTTCTAATGAGTATTGGGAAGAAGGTGTTGCATGTGTTGTCTATGTGACAAATAGATCTCCTACAAAGAGTGTGATGAATAGAGTTCCTGAAGAAGCAAGGTCAGGTATGTCATGAAATGTGTCTCATTTCATATTTTTTGGATGTGTAGCCTATGCACATGTGCCTAAGCAGAGAAGAGGAAAATTAGATGATCAAAGTGAAAAATGCATATTTACTGGTTATAGTGAGCAGTCAAAAGCTTACAAATTGTATAACCCTGTCACCAAGAAGACAATAATTAGTAGAGATTTTGTGTTCAAAGAATAGGAGTCATGGAATGGGACTATAGAAAAACCAACTGATGCACAAGCACCATTGATGGAAGAGGATAATGTAGCAGAAAAGGAACAGCAAGAATCGATAGAGAAGATACCAAACAAAGTCACACCATAACCGACTCCAACATTTTCAGAGTAGCATGGATCTTCAAACAGATCCACAGACCATAATTCTCCAAGCAGCGAATCAGGTAATGACATAAGCAATGGTAAGAGAAAGATGAGAATTTTAAAAGACATTTATGATGATTTGGATGTGATTTCAAATTTCGCATTTTTGGCATTCCAACCTTCTTCATTTGAAGAAGAAATCAGAGATGAAAATTGGGTGCAATCCATTGATGAACTATTGAAAAGAGTGATACATGGGATTTGGCTAATTTACCAAATGATAAAAACTTCATTGGTGTGAAGTGGTTGTACAAGACAAGGTTGGATAAGAAAGGTGATATTGACAGATTTAAAGCAAGACTTGTAGCAAAAGGATTCTCACATTAACCGGGAATAGACTTTGGGGAAACATTTTTTTCGATAGACAGATTGAATATTGTAAGAGCATTTCTAGTGATACCAGCTCAAAACAAGTGGAAAGTATATCATATGGATGTCAAATCATCCTTTTTGAATTGAATTATAGAAGAATAAATTTATGTGCAGTAGCCTCCACGATATGAATTTAAAGGTAAAGAAGATAATTTTTACAGGTTGAAGAAAGCGTTCTATGGACTGAAGAAGGCACCTAGAGCATGGTATAGAAAAATCAACAATTACATGAGTAAAAATGGATTTTGCAGATGCAACATTGAGCCTACCTTGTACAAAAAGATAAATGAGCATGAACATATTTTTATTGTTTGCTTATATGTTGATGATATTATTTTTACAAGTGATCTTGAGTTAGATGAATTTAAAGCAGCCATGATGAAATAATTTGATATGATAGATCTTGGTATCGTGAAATATTTTATTGGCATTGAAGTTGAGAAATCTAAAAAAGGAATTTTTATTTTCCAAAATAAATATGCCAAAGATTTGTTGAAAACATTCAGGATGGATAATTGCAAACACGGACTTACACCAGTTGCATCGAGTACAAAGTTAAGTAAGGATGATGAAGGATCAGATTTCAATCCAACTCTATTCAAAATATTGGTTGGAAGCCTCATGTATCTCATAGATAGAAGAGCAGATATTATGCAAGGACTGAGTTTGATTTCTAGATTTATGGAGACTCCAAAATACACACATTGGCGTGTTGGAAAAATAATTCTAAGATACATAGCAGGAACTAGAGATTATGGAATAATGTATGCAAGTACAGAAACGAAATATTTTATTGGATACACGGATAGTGATTTTGTAGGAAGTTTGGATGATTGGAAGAGCACATCCAATTATGTGTTTCATATTGGTTGAGGTGTGATAGCATGGGCATCTAAGAAGCAACCCATTGTGACATTATCATCAGCAGAAGTAGAATATGTAGCAGCAACTTCAGCAGCATGTCAAGCAGTATGGTTAAGAAGAGTATTGGATAGACTGAAGAAGAAACAACAAGGATCAACAATGAAATTCTATGACAACACATCAGTGATTTCACTATCCAAGAATAGTGTGTTTCATCAAAAGAGCAAGCATATTGATACTAGATATCAGTTTATTAGAGAACTTGTGAGCAATGGAGAAGTTCACTCTATGCCTTGTAAATCTAGTGATTAATTGGATGATATATTTACAAAGCCTTTAGAAATAGATGTGTTTGAGTTTCAAAAATGAAAATTGGGTGTTGTAAGCCGAGCTGAGACATAGACCAGTTGTCACGCTTGAGTTGTCATGAGTTATGTTTTAGTTTAGCAGTCGTAATTAATGGGGAGTGTTAAAATAGTTAATTATCTCCCGCATGTAGATTTAGACAATTAGGTAAGTAAGCATTGAGTTAATTGAGTGATGTGATAGATGAATTTGGTAAGTGAGTAAGTGATTTATAGAGTTTTTTAAGTGAGTGATGGTCAAGTTGAGTTATGTGAGTGTGCACATGTCAAGTTAGGTTAAATACCCTTTACCGGGTTCATTGTATTCATTGTGATAAAGAGAGATTGAAGGTTAATAGAAGAGCAGTAGCTCATATGGTTTGTGTGATTTTTTTTTTTTCCTCTCTGGCTTTCCAATAGATTGGTATCAGAGTTGAGGAAGGATCACAAGATCCATGGGTGATCAGAGACAGATAAGAAGGCCAAGCACAGAAGGCCGACAATTTTTTTTTTAATTTTACAAAAACGTTGAACGGGTAAGGAAGTGCGCAGGTCCACACATTTTTAGTCCAAAAAATGAGTAGGTATACACCTTTTTTATTGAAAAACTGCGTAACTTTTGGAAAACTTAATATTTCAGCAAAATCCGGTTTATTCTAATTTTTTTGTATTAAGCGACTACACAATCGAGGTAATATTTTTTAAGAAACTCGATACCGTGTGGTTTAAAAGTCAAAAGGTTAGATATTGATACATGACCCACCATATTCGTATTGATAAGAGAATTTTTTATATATATAATTTTAAAAAAAAATTGTTATATGAAAATAAATTTTAGGGCTTTATTGAAACAATATTTTTTTAAAGGAGATCTGTAAAGTTTCTATTATAGAAAATTAGTGTTTTATCAAAGAAGATTTTTTTTTTTGAAGCAAGATGGCCAGATCAAGTTATTAGCCACAACTTCCTTCTTTCACTGGGAAATATTATGATATGTGGGCTATTAAAATGGAGACTATGTTAAAAGCGCATGATGTTTGGGATCATATCAAGTTTGGGTTTGCATAACCTCATAACAACACAGAAGAACAAGCACTAAGTAATGCAGACAGGGAACAGTGGAAGAACGAAAAGTAGAAGAATGCACAAAAGTTGCTTCTTATCCAGCAGGGAGTGGATCGAGCAGTGTTCCAGAAGATAATGATCACGTCTTTAGAAAAGGAAGCATGGGAAACTTTGGCGACCAGCTATCAAGGTATGCCCAAAGTCAATATTGTTAAATTGCATAATACTAGGAGAGATTTTGAAAGTCTATAGGTGAAGGAGACAGAGGACATTGTTTCTTACATGAATCGGGTCGTTTCTCTAGTAAACCAGTTAAAAATGTATGGTGAAGATATAAAATATCTAACAGTGATTGAGAAGGTTCTTAGATCTTTGTCTACCAAGTTTGATGTTGTGCTAGTAGCCATTGAAGAATTCAAGGATTTTTAAAAACTGACAATTGATGAGTTGATGGGATCATTTCTATCTCATGAGGTAAGGATAGAAAGAAATAAGGATTCTACTTTATAAATTGCCTTCAAAATTCAAGTTTATATTTCAAGAGGTCGAGGCAGAGGATGAGGTGGAAGCTATGGTTTTCATAGAGATGGCTAAGAAAAGCATGAATATCAATGTGGAAGCATCAGTAGCAGAAGCTTTAACAATAATCAAAGGTAAAATGTTATTATTTCAATAAATTTGGTCATTATGCTCATGATTGTAAGAAGAATATAGTTGATCAAGTAAATCAGAGAGCTAATGTTAGTACATAGAATACTAACTCCATGTTCCTAGCATGAAATATCATGCATGAACTCTATGATAAGGTCTGGCTATTACACAATGGTTGTAGTAACAACATGGTAGGAACCAAGAATTTGGTTGAAAATTTGGATGAATCTGTGAAGACAGATGTAAATTTGGGGACTGACAAGACTGTGGATGTAGATGGAAAAGGAGTGGTCAACATTCTGACCAATCAAGGGGAGACAAAGACAATATCAGAGGTATATTATGTCTCTGGACTCAAACATAATCTGATCAGTGTTGGTCACTTGACGTAGAAAGGATACAGAGTTATATTTCAGTGGAAAGAGTGTGTTAGTTATAACAAACCCCCAAGAAAGCAGCTACTAGTAAATGTGCCAATGACAAGGAACAAACTTTTTCCTCTAATTTTGAACTACAACGATCAGGTTAGTTCTTTTACAATTGCATGTTATAATGATTACTGGTTATGGCACTTTTGGTTCGGACACTTGCATTTTTTTTGTTTAAGATTGTTGTAGTAGAAACAGATGGTTCGAGTATTACCTCCCTTAAAATAAGAATATAATACTTGTGAGTGTTTCACATTGGGAAAGCAACACAGTGAAATTTTTCCCAAAAGAGTTTCATACAGAGCAAATAAACCACTTGAGTTGGTGCATACAGGATTGTGTGGACCTAATATGAGAACACAGTCGATTAATGGAAGTTTTTAATTCCTCACTTTTATTGATGACTATAATAGAAAGACTTGGGTTTACTTCTTGAAGCATAAGTCTGAAACCTTTAAAAATTTCAAAGAGTTCAAAGCCTTAGCAGAGAAACAAAATGATTAGAAAATCAAGGTATTGAGATCAGATCGTGGTGGAGAATATGATTCGAAAGCATTCATTGAGTACTGCAAACAACATGGAATCATAAGATAATTTACAACTAGATACACACCACAGAAGAATAGTGTAGCAGAGAGAAAAATAGAACAATCATGAAGATGACAAGGATCATGTTGAAAGAAAGACACGTGTCTAATGAGTATTAGGTAGAAGAAGTTGTATGTGCTATTTATGTGATAAATAGATCTCCTACAAAGAGTGTGATGAATAGAGTTGCTGAAGAAGCATGGTTAGGTATTTCATGCATTGTATCTCATTTCAGAGTTTTTGGATGTGTAGCCTATGCACATGTGCCTAAGCAGATAAGAGGAAAATTAGATGATCAAAGTTAAAATTGCATATTTACTGGTTATAGTGAGCATTCAAAAGCTTACAAATATTATAACCCTGTCACGAAGAAGACAATATTTAGCAAAGATATTGTGTTCAAAGAAAGAGTCATGGAATGGGATTGTAGACAAACTAATCGATGCACAAGTACCATTGATGGAAGAGGATGATGTAGCAAAAAAGGAGCATCAAGAATTGATAGAGAAGACACCGAATAGAATCACACCATCAAGGACTCCAATATTTTCAGAGTAGCATGGATCTTCAAACAGATCAACATACCATAATTCTCCAAGAAACCAATCAGGTAATGACTCAAGCAATGGTAAGAGAAAGATCATAAGTTTAAAAGATATCTATTATGATTTGGATGTTAGTTCAAATTTTGCATTACTGGCATTCCAACCTTCTTCGTTTGAAGAAGAAATCAAAGATGAAAATTGGGTGGAATCCATGGATGAAGAGATAAATTCTATTGATAATAATGAACATGGGATTTGGTTAATTTACCAAACGACAAAAACCTCATTGGTGTGAAGTGGGTGTACAAGAAAAAGTTGAATGAGAAAGGTGAGATTGACAGATTTAAAGCAAGAATTGTAGCAAAAGGATTCTCGAAGTAACTGGGAATAGACTTTGGGGAAAAAATTTCTTCAGTAGCCAGATTTGATACTGTAAGAGTAGTTCTACCGACAACAGCTCAGAACAAGTGGAAAATATATTAGGTGGATGTCAAATCAACCTTCTTGAATGGAAGTATAGAAGAATAAATTTATGTGTAGCAACCTCCACGATATTAAGTTTAAGGTAAAGAAGATAAATTTTAGAGGTTTAAGAAAGTGCTCCATGCACTGAAGCAAGCACCTAGAGCATGGTATAGCAGAATCGACAGTTACATGATTGAGCCTACCTTGTACACAAAGGTAAATGAGAATGGACATATTTTGATTGTTTTCTTATATGTTGATGATATGATTTATACAGGTGATCTTGAGTTAGATGAATTTAAAGCAGCCATGATGAAAGAATTTGAGATGACAGATCTTGGTCTCATGAAATATTTTCTTGGCATTGAAGTTGAGCAATCTGAAAAAGGATTTTTTATTTGCCCAAATAAATATGCCAGAGATTTGTTGAAAATATTTAGGATGGATAATTGCAAACTTTTACCTACACCAGTTGCAACAGGTACAAAGTTAAGTAATGATGATGAAGGATCAGATGTCAATCCAACTCTATTCAAATGATTTCTTTGCAACCTCATGTATCTCACAGCTACAAGACTAGATATTATGCAAGGAGTGATTTTGATTTCCACATTTATGGAGGCTCCAAAAGGCACACATTGGAGTGTTGGAAAAAGAATTCTGAGATACATAGCAGGAACTAGAGATTATGGAATAATGTATGCAAATACAGAAAAGAAATATTTGATTGGATAAATAGATAATGATTTTTCAGGAAGTTTGGATGATCGCAAGAGCACATCTGGTTATGTGTTTCATCTTGGTTTAGGTGTGATAGCATGGGCATCTAATAAGAAACCAATTGTGACACTATAATCAGCAGAAGCAGAATATGTAGCAGCAACTTCAGCAGCATGTCAAGAAATATGGTTCAAAAGAGTATTGGATGGACTCAAGCAGAAACAACAAGGATCAACATCGATATACTATGAGAACACATCAGTGATTGCACTATCCAAGAATAGTGTGTTATCAAAAGAGAAAGAATATTAATACTAGATATCAATTTATTAGAGAACTTGTGAGAAATGGAGAAGTTCACTTGAAGCCTTGTAAATCTAGTGATGAATTGGTTGATATATTTACAAAGCCATTAACAATAGATGTGTTTGAGTTTCACAAAAGAAACTTGGGTGTTGTAAGCCTAGTTGAGAAATTGACCAACAGACATGTTTGAGTTGTCATGAGTTATGTTTTAATTTAGCAGTCGTAATTAAGCGGGAGTGTTAAAATAGTTAATTATCTCCTACATGTAGAGTTAGACAATCAGTTAAGTAAGCGTTGAGTTAGTCGAGTGATGTGATAGATGAATTTGGTAAGTGAGTTACCGAGTCAGTTAAGTGAGTGATGGTCAAGTTGAGTTATGTGAGTGTGTGCATGTCAAGTTAGTTTAAATACCCTTCATCGGGTTCATTGTATTCATTGTGATCAAGAGAGATTGAATATTAATAGAAGAGCAGCAGCTCATATGGTTTTTGTGTAAATTGTTGTGTTTTCCCTCTTTGAATTTCCAACATGTTATTCACATTCAAGAAGTCCGCTTACTTTTTTAGGATTACAGGATGGATAAAAAAATGGAAATAGAGGTTCTGATGACATTAGGTGCCAGCAATCTATGGAAGGGCACACTCTTTGCACCAACAGTTGTGGCTTTTTCGAGTGCTTTTTAGCAAGAAATATTTGTTCCAAATGTTACAGGGGAATCCATTTTCGAGAGATTTTCAACAAGAAATTAGTGTTCCAAATTTTACAAGGGAATCCGTTATAGGGAGTAGGTGGTCCCCCTTTGTAGAGCAGGTGTTTTTGTCCAGAAAATATGTGCACAAATTTCTACAACTAGAGCCTCAACCTCTTCAATCTAGCTGGCGGCTGTGTGTTCATGTTCTTCCTTTGTGCGGCCTCCTACCAAAACCCCTAACCGGTCTTCCTTTCTCATGCACGAAACAAGTGGGCCTAACTGGCTTTAATTTCAATGTGGAAATACTTTCTATATGCCAAGAAACACAACTTCTCCTTCGATATCAAGGTCGTTGGTCATGAAGCGAGCACCATGGAAAACCCTATCGTTAAGGCTTTCAATATTGACAAACTTTGACTAGATTTACATGTTTTCAAATTATAAATGATAGAACATTAATAAAATCTTGAATTATGTTACAAAATGGTGTTTTCATTGTGAAAATAGTGTTGGAGGACACAATCACCATTTCTTGTCCAAAACAGGCTTCATAATGAAGCAAGTCTTGAAGTTGGTCTTCCAAATGACTGTCTGGATAATTAACGAATCATTCACAGTAGAAATACTTGAATGGAGGACTTCCAAGGCAGTTACTATCATCAGTCTTGCAGTAGGATGATTTTGTTTATTACATTGAATTATTATTATAGCCACTCAGCCAACAATGCGAAATTATGAATTCAAGCGGGGGAATTTACCCTGGCTAAAACCTTTAAGGTCAAATATTGAAATATCTATTGCTTATTTAGCTACCAACTTCAAAGAATTCATGAATAATTCCTTCTTTATGGTGTCAATTTGAACTTGCAATTCAACCCTCTTGGACTCCTAATCCTGCTGCTTTGAATAGAGATGTTTGATATAAGCAGTGGCATCGCTAAGCAGAGAAGATTTTTCCATTAGCACCATGCACGAAGCTCATAAAATATCTGATTCAATATGTCATGCCTTTGCAGGTCAACCTCAACATGATTCAGAGTCTCTTTGCGACCATTTTCAGGCTTTCTCCCACTTTTCTGTGGCTTTCTCTTGACTACAGCAAACTTTGGATATTTAATTGACACTCCACCTCACACCACTCTGAGTCAATCTACAGCGCAAGATTCTCACATAAATTTTGGGTGGATTAGACTGTAAACCAATGGTATCCTATTTTATTCTTTTCATTTCCTTTAAAACGCAATGTACGGGTTTGTGGTTCCCTGCCATTTACTAGGATGGCGGGCGCTTCAGTAGTAAAGAAATCTTAGGAATTTGGCTTATGTGATCCATAAATTGTGTATAATTTTTTTGGCTAAAAATCACATTAAAGTAAATTAAGTTGACGCGGTTTGAACTAGCTAATGTGGATCATCATTAGGAAAAGATGAGAAATCTGATTAGGGAATCTAAATAGATAAGGAAAACTGTAGCCGTTTGTAAATTAATGACTAATTTGACTCGAATAAGAAATAAAATAAAAACAATTATTTATTTATTTTCTAACTTTTAAAGAATAAATTAAATATTTAATATTTTTATTTATTTTTATTTTTACTAAAAATAATAATAATTTTTTTTTTTGAATTTATTCAGTTTAAATAGATATTTATTCATTTTAATAGGAAATATTACTTTAGTTACTGGTAATTTTACTAAGTTAAATTACTATGAAGAAAAGAAAAAAAATGGGGGAGGGGAGAAAGAAACCAAGAGCCATAGCAGAGGAAAATACAAGGGGGAGGACAAGAGAAGAGAAACAACAACTAAGAGTGAATGGTAGGAATCTAGCATCTGCTAGCACTCCACCCATCATCTCTATTGAGGTTAACCGACCTCTTTTCAATTTCCAGGGTTTCCCTCAACTTTGATGGTGGAAATGGTTAATCTTTGCAATAACCTGAGCATCTTCAATGCAAAGTGATGTTTTTTCTTCTTAGCATGCTCTGCTAGGGAAAGGGAGCGTGATCTACTATGTTTAATGTCATCGACATGTTCATGAATTATTTTATTAATTGATTGACCAGTTTCACCTATGTAAGGTGTCCCACATGAGCACAGAATCAAGTAAACACCCTTACCATCCTTAGGGAAAATCAAGTCCTTAACCGATCAAAGAGAAGTCCCAATGGTGTGAGAGGGCTTGAAGGTTGAGGAAACATTATGTCTCCTTAGGATCCTAGCGATTTTATAAGTAGTACGTTGGATAAACGGAAGGTGAAATCCAAGTAACTAATCAAAAGGATCTTTCTTATCCCTAGGACCTTTTTTAGCTTTTTGAAAAGCTCTAAGACATTGAATCATGCTATAAGCGTTATTATTAAAAAATTTAAGGAGATGAGCTTTTCCACCTTCAAAGTGGTGTTCATAAGAGATTCTAAAGGCGCTTGTGGCTAGGGTACTGAGAACCCCAAACTTCCGAGCATGGAAATGGTGAGAACTATCATGTAAATACTGCTCAGTGTGCATCTTCTTTCTAAAGACTTGATGAGATAAAGAACCATCTTCATTCCTAGAAATAAGGACATCTAGAAAGGGCAGGCTACCCTCATCTTCAAATTCCATGGTGAAATTAATGAAGTCAAATTAATCATTAAGATGTTGGATTAAGAAATGGTCCAATTTCTCCTTGCCATTAGGCCAAACCACACATGTGTCATCAACAAACCTTTTCCAAAGCCAAGGCTATAAAAGGGAGGAGGAAAGGGCCCTTCATCCAACACAAATGCTACAGGGTTTGCCTATCAGATAATAACATAGTGGAGGCTTGCCAAATGTTCTATGTGGTGATGGAGGCCTACAAAATCAACACCTTTTTTATTGGCTACAACTCCTGTCATAGATGAGAAGGCAGTGGAGGCTTGTGAACTATTCTTGGCACTTGTATTGTTGCCTATAAGCTCTATCACAGACAAGAAGGCAGATGAGATGGTAGTGAAATTACATGAATTGTTCTCCTGTAAAAGACAGATGGATCAATCAAATTTTGGACAGATTTTACGCAATAGGTAAAAAGGGGAGACAAATCTGGTTGAAATTCAGATTTCAGACAACAAGAAAAAGGGGAGAACAATAGAAATTCAAAGTGCGTGAGTTAGTGAGTGAAATTAATTTTAATGAAGTGAAAGGATGTTGAATTTTTTCTTGATTCTCAAGTGGAGTTTGGTTTGGTATAAAAAATCAATCCACAAAAATTAGGTAGGTTTTTGTTAATAGAGAATTAGTTTATTGATTTTTTACATTTTGTTTTTATATACATTTGCTGGAAGCATAGATGACAATAATCTTAGAAATATAGGGAATAACAGTGTCGATTATAAATGATATTATAAATTATATATGTGATATTTGAATTTTATATTTATGTATATGCGTTGCACTTAGATTTACAAAATGCACTTAGAGATACCAATATCACTCGCTGAAAATTAATGGGAATTAATTTATTGATTTTTTAACATTTTGTTTTTTCCATGTACTGCGAGCAAAAATAATACAAGAAAAATGTTGTACAACAGTGTTGTTTATAAATGACAAGCATAAATAATAACAATAATGTTGTTTATAAATGATATATTTGATATTTGAATTTTATGTTTATATTTTTGCGTTATGTTGTTATTATTGAGCTGAGAGATTCATTATACAAGGTGGTATGAGAGGATGTGTAAGTTTGTTCGTCTTTGTGTGCCAGTTTAAAACAGAAACAAAAAATAAAAATTATGTTCTAAATAAAAAAATAATATCACCTATAATTAAAAAATTTGAATATGTTGTAAAGTAATTAAAAGTAAAAAAAATGTGTGAATGAGATGTTTAAATCTTATACCTTTCAAAAATAATTCAACAAGAGATTTAAATAAACTATTTGAAGATATGTCAGTATCAACTTCATAGAAAAAAATTAAGTTTTTATGGTTAGAATTTGTATTTGGTCCTATATATACTTTATTTAACATCCAAAAATACAATTTAAACAATGAAAAACAACACATTGTATTTTGTACTCTAAAAAAGTTTGCACATGAACAAAATTTGATCCCTTTGGGAAAATTTGATCCCTTTGGGCTTATGTTAGATCGGTACTTAAGATGGATCTATGCTGGTAGATAACAATATTGTGGGCAGTCAAATATAGTGCACAATGTTGCTTATAAATAATATATTTGATATTTGAATTTTATTTTTATGTATTATTATCATTAGCAATATATTAGCAGAGTTATATAAACCAACTCAGTTCATCTAAAATGTGGATCTACCAAGTGCTTAGAGGGATCAAATTTGTCGAGGTGCAAATAGATTTGATCCAACATAGTTCATCTAAACTCTAGATCTACCAAGGGCTTAATAGATTCAAAGTTAAGATAGATCTAGACTGGTTATTAAATTAAATTTTGTTTTTTAATCATAATTAACATTATTTTATGTGTAAAAATACAGTATTACCACAAATTTTAAATTTAATTCAAAAAAAAAATTTGGTAGTGTACAAAGGATTTAGAATGTTTTCAAACATAATATTATGTGATAAGAAAGGAAATTATATCCAAGGATGTGATATGAAAATAAACAACTATAATTAAATAATATAAGATGTTAGTTAAAGACGGATATAATGAAAATTTGATTTAATAAAAGGATAATTCAAAGAAGGTTTTTGGAAATGGGGATAGGTGTCAATTTCTTAGGGACAACAATAAATTGTCAACTTTTCTTCTTTTCTTTTTTTTCAAAAAATATAATAGAAGGGGGCTTGATGTCAACCTTTCTTTTCTTTTATTTTATTTTTTCAAAAAGATGATAATAGGAGTGTTTGATAAAAAAAAATTCTTTTATTTTTTTTTCAAAAAATATCAGAGCAGGAGTGCTTGAATCTTGTTTTTGATGGCGGAAACATCCACCATCAAAAACTGTGAGGCACCAAAATCTTGTGCCTGATGCGAAATGGTAGACATTTGAGTTCCACATCTGCCTCTTTGCGAACCTTGCATGGGGGCCTCCTCCTCCTGATCCGGTTTGGGGCTCTGTCTAGCGTAATTGCCTGAGGAGGAGCCTTCAACAGGCTCTAGTTGGTTGTCCGTTCCACAGTGGTAACGACCAGGGAGTGCCCCTCTCTGGCCTCCATGGATGGTTCTTTGGCACAACCTAGGAGTCATGTCCTGCTTAAACAAAGGAGTGATAGAGATGGAGGGATGCTCATCAGGGGGAGAGGAATGAAGCATGGGAGAAGCAAGTGGACAGGGGGAATGATGAGTGGGAAAGCACGTTAGGGGATGCAGGGTAATGGGCACGTAGAGACTACTGAGACTAGTGGAACAGATGGAGTTGGGATACGAAGCGTAGACTAGATAAATCGCAGCCCAGAGATTTCTGCGCAGCATAACTCTAGGAAGAGGGATGCTTAATGGGTTGGTGGCGCAGGAGGGCAAGAAAAAAATCAACAAAAAAGACTAAAGTAGTTGACTGTGTGTCTCTTTGAGCTGAGGGGTCTTCCTTTTAAAAGGTTTGTGACACATGCGAGGGGGAAGGTCATGATTGAACCTTGCAAGTAGCTGCATGCCATAATTGTTTTCAAGAGCGGGCTCAAGTGAAGAGTTATGGCCAATCAACATATCAATCCATGTAATCATTTAGGATGACACTGTCCAAGCGCATCTTCATCGTACCTTATCTCGTTCATCTTGTGCAGATGGTTACCAGTTTGAGGATCCACATCAGGTGAGGACCTGCGCTGCAGATCTTTGTCCTCATGGGCATGGGAGAGATGGTTGTCATTCATACTCTTGTTGTCACCAACATCCTGGGATATATATATATATATATATAACATTAAATAAAAATAAAAATTAAATGTACAAGTTTTCCAATATAGGTATATATGGTTGTTGATGTTCTTTTTATACAAATGAACAGTGATTTTAATAAATTTCAACCTCGTCACAACAAATTCAAAAGGAATTAAATACATTATCTTTTTTCTATCGGATATTTCAGTGAGATAATGACTAAATTCATGGGAGACATATGAATGTTTTTTTGCAAGTACTACACCTAAACTGTTATACATGTTTACAAGAAAATGAAAAAAAAATTATATGGTTGTTTTTATTAATAATTATTTAGACTATTTTTCTTATCATTCTTATCCTTCTTATTTTGTATATTTTAATTTATATTTCTAATTTTTTTAATAAAAATATAAATTTTGATTAATAAAGATAAATGATAGTTAGCATCTTCCTATATATGAGAGTATAATAATTTTATAACTCTTATAGTATATGCGATGGTTTCATTAATACAAATGGAATTGATGACTTGAGAGGTGATACAACAAAATAAAATTTAATGGTCCAACTTGATGCTATATATATATTATATATACATATATATATATATATTATTTAAAGAGAATGCGGCTCTACCTTTTAAATATGTTTTATAGTCACTAAACATATTAAATGCTTATCTATAATTAATATATAAAAAAACATAGATAAGATGAAAATAATAGATAATCAACAAGGATATGTGATGGGCATACTTGGATGATGCTTCATATGAAGAAGGAACTTTGTATTTATCTATAGATAATTACATTTATTTCAAATATGGGATAAGTTTGGAGATTAATAATTACCATAAATTTGATGGTTTTCACAGGTAAATTCGATAACTCTCAGATGTAAAGGGAGAGGGACAATATAGTGGAAGTTAGTGGATAAACTATCAATAAATAGATAAGCATTGGGGTGAGGAACTTGGATTATATCCATACTTTAAGATGGATGTATAGTTGAATATATTCACTCACCTGCTTAGATCCATCTTACTATGAATGGAGTGGGATCAAATCATTGGAGGTGTAAACCTTTTCTCAAGTTCTACACTCCAAAAAGAAGTTAATAAGTGTCAAGCATTAAGGATATACTGATGATATTTAAATTGTTTCGAAAATGTAAGCATATGAATATCATGTACATTTATATTTGGTGAAAAAATTATCCATTTTATTGTTAGAAATTGCATTATGTATTTTTTATGCGACTACCAAATTACAATTGGAATTTTACATTAATAATTTAAATGCTAAAAGAAAACCCCATAAACAAAATAGCTATTACATTTCAATGTAATTTTTTCCTTTGCAAATAAATAAAAAAGTTTCAAGCCATATTTAATTATTAGAATTTGAATATTTCTTAAATATTGAATTAAATATTAAATGATGAGAGTTATCACATTCTTTTAAAATTTGAACAATTTTAATGTATATTAATATTGGAAGTTCAACCGCCTCCCCTCTCGTTCACTGCTTGAAGATATGGGCCCCTCTCTACTCTTTCTTTGCTTTTGGATTTTAGATTACTTGTATATATCTTTTGATGATTCTGAGAATTATTTTCATTTTATCCATGGATATTGGATATATTTTATGTCTTGATTTCTTGGTGATCACTTTTTTTGCATTAGCCTCATTGCTAAAACTTTTGATATTATCCTACAGGTTATCAATTTTATGTGTATTTGAAAGTTCATATTAAAATAAAAATACCATTACAAAATTTGAGAAATTTTGTAACAATCTATTTTTAATGGTTTTCAAATTATTTTTGGTCTAACTATAATAATTTGTTTAAATATATAAATTCTATATGGTAATGTATGATGGAGACCTTATTCGATAACCTATTCATTTTATAATAATTGGGTTACCAAAACTTAGGCCTAACCTTTATTGGTTGCATATGATTATTAATAGGTTTTATAACATAACATATTATATACTCCTAACAATATATATTGTTAATTGTTTCGATGGGAAAAATGAATATGGTGATTAAACATAGTGTGACTTTAGACTTGCGGGTCGAACTCTCTCGAATCTTGATATGCACATCTCTAGGGAAAAAAATGCTTATGGCTAGGTTATCAAAGTCGATGTTTTCACTTGAAAATTTTATCCTTGCCACTTGTAGTTATCTAATTGATGAAAATGTTTGAACATGTCACAGTCGTACCTCATCTTGAATGCATGATTAGTAAGGATTTTCTAGGGTTACTTTACTTTATTCTCTAGCATTCTCTTCTGGTTTGTCTCTTTGTCAAAGGGTTAGGGTTTTCAAGGTTTTACATTTCAATGTTGAATTTGGTCTCACTATAGGCCATACCTACTCATGTATTGAGCTAAATAGATTGAAATAACATGCACTAATTTGTTGGAAGAATATGACGATTGTTCCAATGTTTTTCAGGCAGTCAGATAGTTTGATTTCTTAATTTTTTTGGTTATAACCACGTAGTCATCAAGGCATTTGTAACTTATTTTAATGGCCATAAGATTAAAATAGGAGACCTTGATTTTACAGTCGATGTCGAGTTTATTGCATAGGTTATCGACCTACCATTGGAAGGTGAAATCTGGTCAAAAACTTGGAGGATAAATGATATTCCATGGAAGAAACTATTGGCAAAAAATGGATATGCCTACACTATTAAAGGTATGCCTATTTCTTTCTTGAAACCCCATTGGATAAATATGATGTTGTTTTTACAAACAAATATCACCTATGAAGGTCATTTTAGCCTCGTTTTACTTTACCATATCAGGTTATTGATGGTATTTTTGGGGTATCCATTAAATTTTCCTCATTGTATTTATATGTCTCGGGTTAAAATATCCTCGATGTATCAGAAACATCACTTTGCGGCTTGAACGCTCTCTGTTCCATCAGGGTATTATTACTATTTTAGTTAAATACCGACTCAGTAAATTGGGGTTAGACTAGGAATCATTTCTGCTAAGAAGTGGTTTTCATGTAAACCCTCCCATAAAGGGAATTCAATATCAGGTCTCTTCAAACCCCAGTTCCATGCCTAGTAACACTCTATTTGAATTTACACTCTAATGGCCTTGATTCGAGTCTAAAAACAATCCTTTTTACTTAAAAATAGGAATGAGGCTTTAGAAAAACATTGAATCATGCCATATCAAAAGAAGAAAAATTCTTGTAGAGCATAACGAGGTTCGAAGGAAATCTACCTAGCAGGACAAGCCTGAAACTGTGAGGGACAAACCCAAGTTAGATTGTTTTAATTTGGAACCTGAAAATGAGTACATAGGCAATCAGCCAGGGAAGGATAGTAAAAAACATAGAAAGGATAAATTATTGAATAGTATAATTTATTGAATGTGGCATAGTAAGAAAAAATTCTCTTCCCATCAAAATATTATTAATCTCCGGGAATCCCTTCTTGGGAAATTAAAACTTGAGTCTACCGATAAGCATGACACTGCATGTGATGTCGATGTTGCACTTGAATTGAATAGTAAGAAAGACAAAGTTTCCTCTGAATTTATATTGGACTTGTATTGGCACCAAAAACACCTTGTAACTGTTCCACAACTAACTCATCAAATTGAGTAGTTGACTAGGGAAAGTCAACAACTTAGAATTTCCTACAATCATCATGAAAATTTGAGGTAGCAATAATTAGCCACATCTGTTGAAATTTCACAAGGGAGATATACACAACTCACAGAGTAATTTGCAAGATTAAAGTTGGTAATTTTCATTAGGATATTTCGACACATAGGAAATAGTTAAGAATAACTTAGTCTAGTGTAGAGTTATGTAAAATGTGTTTCTTTACTATGTACATTTGTAACTTATAATCTGACGGTCATGATTTGTAGTGATGCGACGATTCTCTCTCTCCTCAGTATTAACGACACTTGATTTGTGGCTTAACACCCGATTGGTCCATGATCTCTATTTAAAGAGCATGGAAGGTCATTTGTCTAGTAACCATTTATGAGAGAAGCATATGTAACTTTTCTTTTTATATTAATAAATTTCCTGAAGTGTCCACGTTGGCTCAGGCCGTGGACTGTTTCCCTCTTCGAGGGTTTTAACCACGTGATAATATTCGTGTACTGATTTGTGATCTATTTGTGAGAAGTGACCTTCTGTTTTTTATCTACATAACTTACATTATAAATTCCTACATGGTATCAGAGCTATTTTGAGGGACGCATTGGTTGTTGATCCAAATCCAAAGCCAGTTTGACTGCATGTGATTCTCGTTTCATAAATATACTATCTCTGAATATTTTTGGGCCTGGAGAACTACTCTGTTGTTTCTGGAGCATTTTTTACAGCAAGGAACGCCTTTCGTTTCATGCGAAAAGGTTTATGGTTGCCCAAGATATGTCAGTTTAGATCTGGAGGTGTAAAGTATCTGTTTTGCAGTTATATTTGTTAATAGTTATGCTTATTTCTTTTCCCTTTGTATATTTCAGTTTTTAGGTTTTATTTATTTTCCAGATCTATACCCTCTTCTGTGTGTATGCTCTTTGCTCTGCGTTGTGTGTGATCTCGACAAATTAGAAACATGAAGAAGGGATTTTTTTTTTTTGCTATGGATGTTCTTTGCTCGCGTCTCTTTGCGGTCTCGGGAAATCAGAAATAGTGAAAAAATAGATAGTTGTCGGTAAGGCTAACCAAAAATCTAACATTCTACCATAAGGGTTGTATTTCATTTTTTTTTTTTCAGTTTTTTGTGTTTTTTGTGAAGGAAAAAGCACGCACATCGAAGACAAAAAAAAGCCCCTTCCTCCTTTCTCCTTTCAAGCAATTACAGAGTCCTTTTACTATCTTACTTCGTGAGAAGTTAGTTTATGAGAATAGAGTTCTTGGGTTCAAATCTCTTTATCTAGCTTCTTTTTTAAAAATGTTTTTGTTAAAGGGGCGGGATTTTTTCTTAAAATTTGAACTTCATCATCAAATTTCAAACCGTTCCTGTAACTACTCGGCATCTACAACACAGTTTTTTCAAAAAGGCATAAATTCTTCATCTGGAAGCTGTTTTTTGAGGCATTTTTTGAATCAGCCTATTTTTTCGAGATATTTCCATTGGAGCAGTTAGTTTTAGTTTTTTTCAGCTTCATTTTTTTTAAAATGAAAAGTGCATGCCCAATTATTCTTAACAGAACCAATTATTTCCAATGGCTACCTCACATGGTAGATATAATTAGAAGTAAAAGGCTTTATAGAATATTCACAAGACAAGAAAATAAACCTTCTGATAATGATAAAGTCGCTAAATGGGAAAATAAACAAGATCAAGCACGAGGGTTGATAGGAATGTCCATTTCTCAAGATCTTCGATTTCATATCCTTGACATTGACACCCCTCATGAAGCCCCGGAAAATCTAAATACTGTCTTTGGAATTCAAAATCAAATCAGGGCCCACCAGCTTGAAATGAGTTGCTTACTTTAGATCCCAATAATTTATCCTCTATTGAAAATTTTCTGTCCAAATTCAAGACCCTTAGACTTCTTTTAGAAGGTTGTAAGGTCAAAAAGGAAGATGGTAGCCTCATCTATTGCATTCTTTCTAAGCTTAGCCCTACATACTCTGTATTTGTTTCCACCTTCCATTCCACTAGAGAAGCCATAATTTCTTCAGGAACCACCTACAAGAACCCCTCTTTTGATGCCTTTTGTGATTATTTGATAAGATAACAAGAAAAAATCCTACACCTTGGTCTTATCTCTTCTAGAAATGCTTCTGAGAAAGCCGTAGAAGCCCAGCAACAATCATATCAAAAGCATCCCAAGAAGTAGTATCCTAGAAAGTATGGTCTGAAACTAAACAAGGGTCCTAAGCAATTTCAGCTGCAAACTTTAAAAGAAACTCACCAAAATGATAAGGCAAATAAAAACAAAGGGAAGAATACAGATAGACATTGCAACTTTTGTAATTGTGATGGGCATATAGACTCCAAATGTTTTAAGAAGATGGAAGCCTTAGAAGAAGCAATGAAGAAGCACAACATCAATTTGGAGCACTCTTCACCTTCATCTTCAGGAATGGCACTTTCTTCTTGTGGTTTTAAAGCATCAAGATCTATTTATGCATTAAATGTATCTTCTTGTTCTCATTCTCATGAGTGGCTCATTGAGTCTGGAGCTTCTTACCACATGGCAAAAAATAAAGCCATGTTTTCTTCTTTAAATGATTGTAACACCAAACATATTTATGTTGGTGATGATAGATCTCTTAGTGTTATAGGATCTGGAACCATTCATCTTGATAATGGTCAGTTGAATGATGTACTGTGTGTTCCTAACTTGTCATGCAACCTTCTCTCTGTTTATCAGATAACTCATTCAGGTGAAGGGAAAATAGTAGAATTCTCACCTCTTGATGTTGTAATCAAGGACCTTAGAGATCCTAAACATATTTTAGCTACTGGAATTGCTGATGATTCCACAAAGTTGTATAAATTTGACAACTTTGGGTCATCATGTCTTCCCTCCATTTTTGTTGCTCATAATGATGAAGTGAGAAAACTTTGGCATGAGCGATTTGGTCACTTAAACTATCGCTCTCTTCAAACTCTATGTAAGGAAAATATGGTGACGGGTCTTCCTATGGTATCTTGCCGAGATGGTATTTGCTCCGGATGTGTACTCAGAAAACATCATCGGGATAGTTTTGACAAACGTGCCTCTTGGCATGCTTTAGCCCCTTTGCAACTTGTGCACAGTGACTTATGTGGTCCACTTCCTGTTGTTTCTTTCTCTGGTTGCAAGTACTTCTTTACTTTCATTGATGATATTTCCAGAGGCACTTGCGTATACTTCTTAAAACTCAAGAGTGAATCTTTTAACATGTTCTTGGCCTTTAAGGCCTTTGTTGAGAGACAATCTAGACATCAAATTCTTAAGTTAAGATCAGACAATGGAGGAGAATATGTTAACAACAAATTTATCAACTTCTGCACTGAGCATGGCATTTAATTGCAACATACTGTTCCATATACTCCACAAAAAAATGGTGTAGCTGAAAGGAAAAATTGCACCTTAAAAGAAATGGTTAATTGTATACTTCAATATAAAGGACTTAGTCTCAATTTTTGGGCAGAAGCAATTAACTGTGCAAATTACATACTAAATCACACTCCTACTAAAGTTTTAAAGAATATAACTCTAGAAGAAGCTTGGAGCTCAATCAAACCAGATGTAAGTAACTTTCATGTTTTTGGAAGTGATGCTTGGGCCCATATTCCAAATGCGAAACATAAAGCCTTAGAACCTAAGAGTGAAAAATGCATTTTTGTTGGATATTCTAAAAATGTCAAAGGATATAGTCTTCTTCAACCGAAATCCAAAAATATAATCATTAGAAGAGATGTAAATTTTGATGAAAATATATTGGCCTGCGACCCTAGTTCGGCGGTTGTGCCACCTTTGTCCTGTGAGCCTGATTCGGCATATGTGCCACCTCTCTCTCTCTCTTCTATTTTTAATAGCATTCCTTCTAGTTCAGATGATGACAGCGAGGATGAAAATCCTCCTCCACCTCTTGAAGTTATTCCTTTTACTCCACAGCTTCCAATATGGGTCTGCTCTACTTGGGATGCAGTATGTTCTCTTGTAGGTGACCCTGCAGATCGACGACATACACTTTCTTAGTTTGAAAGAGCCTCTTCCTTATTGGCTCAAGTTCTAGAAAATCCTGATCCAGAAATATTTGAAAAAGCCTCCGGTCATCCAGATTAGGATGAAGCTATGAATGAAGAATATCATTCCTTATTGGAAAACGATACTTGGGATCTTGTTCCTCTTATAGAAGGAATAAAACTTGTCAGATGCAGATGGGTTTACAAAACAAATTTTGGACCAGATGGAAAAGTGGATAGACATAAAGCTCATCTTGTCACTAAAGGATTTTCACAAGTTGAAGGCATTGACTATACTGAAACCTTCTCCTTTATTGCCAAAATGAATTCTATATGCCTTGTTCTTTCCCTTGCTACCACCTTTAAATAGGAATTCCATCAAATGGATGTTAAATCTGCCTTCTTACATGGAGATTTGCATGAAGAAATCTACATGGAACAACCCCCTGGCTTTATCCAAAATGACTCCAACCTTTTTTTTGCCTTAGGAAGTCTCTCTATGGTCTCAAAAAAGCTCCTCAGGCTTGGTATGCCAAAATGGATATATTTCTATTAGATAATGGCTTTTCTACGTGTGATTCTGACAACACTGTCTACACCAAGAAAGTGGGTAAGTTCTTCACTATCCTTGTTCTTTATGTTGATGATCTTATCCTTAGTGGAAGTGATCCCAACCATATAAACCATGTGAAGTCTAGCCTCCAAAAGAAGTTTGAAATGTCAGACTTAGGACACTTGCATTATTTCCTTGGTGTTCAAGTCTTGCAGTCCAAAGAATGTATTACCCTTTCTCTGTCCAAGTATGCCTGTGATCTTCTACGCCACTTTCACATGGAAGATTGTAAGCCCGCCCCTTCTTACTTTCAGTCAAGAGTCAAGATTTCAGTCACTTGTACTACCCCTGAAGTTGATGCTACCTTATACTGTCAACTTGTTGGTAAACTTCTGTATATAACTCGTACCTGTCCTGACCTTTCCTTTGTCATTGGTCTTGTCGCTCAGTTTATGCACCAACCTCTTGAAATTCACTAGAAAGAAGATAAAATAATACTTTGATATATTCGAGGTACAGTTCAGTTTGGGATTCATTACATTGGAGGAGCATCTCCATTTTTTATTGGTTTCACTGATTCTGATTGGGCTTGTGACCCTGATGATCGAACGTCTACTCAGGATATCTATTCACTCTTGGTTCAAGACCTATTACATGGTCTTGTAAGAAAAAAAGTGCCATCTCTCTTCCTTCATTAGAAGCAAAGAATCATGGTGCAGTTGAAGCCAACAAGGAAGCCATGTGGCTTAGTCAGATCCTGTCTAAATTTGGTCTTCATCAGCAACATCCAACTACACTTTGGTTTGATAATCAGAGTGCCATTCATCTATGTAAAGATCCAGTTTAGCATCAACGTATCAAACACATTGAGCTCCACATACACTTCATCAGAAAGCTCATTCATGATTGTGTTCTTGAAGTGCAGTATTTTCCAAAATAATGATCAAGTAGTCGATATCTTTACAAAGGCTCTCACAGAAGTGAATTTTACCAAACTTTGATCCATGATTGGAGTTCAGGAAAGTTATCATTAAGGGGGGATAGGCTCTAATGCCTCCTTCCTTCTCCTATTGTGTCACCTTTGTAAATCCTTCAATCCTATCCCAATTTGTTCTTAAGGGGGGATGTTAGGATATTTCGACACAGAAATGGGCTCCTTTTGTGTCACCTTTGCAATCCTTCAATCCTATCCCAATTTTTTCTTAAGGGGGGATGTTAGGATATTCCGACACATAGGAAATAGTTAAGAATAACTTAGTCTAGTGTAGAGTTAGGTAAAGTGTGTTTCTTTACTATGTACATTTGTAACTTATAATCTGACAGTTACAATTTGTAGTGATATGACAGTTCTCTCTCTCCTAGGTATTAACGACACTTGAATCGTGGCTTAACACCCGATTGGTACATGATCTCTATTTAAAGAGCATGGAGGGTCATTTTTCCGGTAACTGTTTATGAGAGAAACATATGTAACTTTTCTTTTTATATTAATAAATTGCCTAAAGTGGTCAGGCTAGCTCAGGCTGTGGACTGTTTCCCTCTTCGAGGGTTTTAAGCATGTGATAATACTGGTGTACTGATTTGTGATTTTTTTGTGAGCGGTGACCTTTGGTTTTTTATATAAGGAACTTACCTTGTAAATTCCTACAATTTCACTGGAGTAAAAGTGTACTAAATGAAGTTTTATTTTGTTATTGCTTGCAAACTATTCATAATGTACGGTTTATTTTTATTTTTATATTTTAATAAAAAGAGATGTGTTAGAATAATTAATTCATAAGAAAGCAGTATATATAATAATTAATTAATTAATTTAGTCATTAATATTTATGAAAGGGTTTATGGTCAAAAGATATGACCCAACTCCTTCGTGACCAGTCAATTATTTTATAAGCAATCCTCATGAAGGCCATTGTATCAACATTCATATTAATCAATAGAAATAATTACTTACTTACACATAATTAAATGATGTACACACAAATACATTCTTACGTACAAAATGATTGCTCTAAGTATACAAAATTTGTTCATTACATTGTTATCAAAGCCACGCTCTACATCATCCACATCAATTGTTGTTTGTTGTTCATCACTGCACTCCTTGTCATTCCGTTGTTGTTCATTGTCACCTTCTCTGCACTTCTACGTCCAAATTTTTTTCGTCCAACCATCATTGTTCAGCTTGTTTCTCGATTTCCCATTTCCACCCTTTTTCATCATTGTTTGAATATCGACCTATCTGGTGTGGTTTACTCTAAGGTGGGACAAGCTTGTTCCTGTTCTACTGCATCATTGATCGAAGTATTCCAATTTTACGATTGTTGCTCACATGTTCCCACAAAGTCATACATGTATGGTTATACATGGTACTCACTAGTCGCGAGATCCTATTCTCGTTTCCATACACCACTACTTCAGAGCTTCGACATTGTTTTGTTTTTTCTGACCCTTGTCCCCCGCATCACTCTACCACTTCCCTGAAGTTGGTTCACCCCTACTCTGTCATTGTGTGTTCCCCTATCCACAAATGCTCTCTATCTATATCAACCAATAAAAAATGGTCAACAATTCATTTCCATACTCGTGGCTCAGTTTCTGTTCCCCACTATTTCTTGGGTCAAACTTCCACGTCGTTTTTGTTCTGCTCCACAAACCATCACACCCTTCGAAAAATTGATTCTTCCCTTTTTGGAAGTGTTGGATTTATAATTATTAACATAGTTATACAAATATAATTTATATATTGAGCCTAATTATATATATATATATATATATATATATATATAATTAATTAATTAATTAATTAAAAAAAAATTGGTTCCACAGAGATGAAAAACTTAGTGAAAATGGGGAATAATAATGATGACACCAAAAATATCAATAATAACTTGATAAATCATGTTGTCGCCTCGAAAATGTTGAAAAGAAGTAGGCAGAGTAAGGAGAAGGTAAAAAGAGGATAATTGTAACTCAATAGCAGTTAGCAAGCGATATAAAAAACATAGATAATATTGAGAGAATGTTTCTAGGAATGCAGAACCAGCTAACGGGAATGGTTAATTAATTTTTTAGTGCTTTAATTTCTCAAGAACCAACAAAAATTACCAACACTCAAGAAAGCGAAGATTTCCGAAATCAAGAAATTTTGCAAACGCTTCATGAAATTCCACAAATGCCACAAATACACTTCTTAGATAGTCAGTAATATACAAAATTCCAAGAAAAATTCTATCGATGAATTAAGGAGCTCCTAGAATATGATGTAAAATACCATGAAGGTGTTATTGTGTGGGTTAACAAAATTGAATCCATTTTTGAATCAAACTCACCATTTGGAGAATGAGATAAAATCACAACCACAACCAACAATTTGGAAGCTGGTGCATATGATTGGTTCCTATGGTGGTTCAGAAAATGTGAAGCTTGTTAATTTCTCTAGAAAAACTTTATGGATGCTTTGCTGAAAATTTTTTATGCTGAAAAATATGTCAATGAAAAATTTGTTCATCTCAAACAAAAAGGGTTTGTAAGCGAATACACCCACGAATATGAAGTATTAGCTACAAGACAAAGATGATTTACCGATGAACAACTACTTACAATGTATAACTGTGAACTTAAGGAGTATATATGTGCAGAATTGAAGTTGTACAAACACAAATCTATTGAACAAGCCAGACATGCAGTAAAAAATATTGAACAAAAGAATCATTACAAAATGTCATCATTCAAGGAATACAAAGACCAAAAAAAACACGAAGGTAAAAAGGAGTAAAAGAAATGTAGGTATTGTGGAGAAAAATGGACATTAGCAAACAAATACATTAACAAGAAATTTTATACTTATGAAGTGGAAAAGGAATGTGACACTTCAAGTAATGAGTTAGGGAAAAGGATAAAAAGAAAAATAATTGTCACGAGTGTGGATAAAATTGGGTTCTATGAAATAAATGTGAATACACATCCTTACGCTACTATAAAATAGTATATGGGAAGCAAGTTGAAGTTAAATTACATGATGAATAAATTGTTATCACACACAGTGAGGATTCAAATTATGAGGAACCATCATTATCTGCAATCTCATGTGTCCAACAAAATCAGGATGAAGAAAGAAATTCTTCAATGGGTCAAAAATAACAAGTCACTGCAAAATATGTTCCACCACACCTTCAGAAGCAGAGAATCCAGTTTCCAAAAGAAAGCACGTTGAGCCTACTTCTATACGAACAAACATGATAAGAAGGTTACGACCTAAAACCATGAAGCTTAAGGGGCTCATAAGAGGTAGAAAACAGTACTTGATCTTTGTATATGCTCAATCCAGTACCTAAGCAAGACTATTGCTACACTGAAAAAGTTTGAAGAGATAAGAGAATGTCTTAAGGTTTCAATTCAGATACAAGAACTAGAGCTAAAAACAAATTTATATGCCCTACCACTCAAGGAAATGGATATAGTGCTAGGTGCAGAATGGTTAATGTAATTAGGAATATATAATATATACCGTGAAGAACAATTCATGGAGTTTAGTTGGCAAGGACGACACTATAAATTACATTATGTTAATGCATCCAACTTCAAGGAAGTTGCAGATTCATTTGAGAATGTCACAAACTCAGAAAGAAAAAAACAAGTTAAAGAAAATAGATGTCATTCCATAGAAGCATGTTCAACTAGAGAAAACCATTTTTATTATGCTTTAAGGACAAAGCATCTTTAAAGGGGTGGAAATATTATGAATAATTAATTCATAAACAAATAATAATATAATTAATAATATAAATAGTATATATATAATAATAATAATAAATACATCATTAGTTCTTTATTTAGTTAATTTAATCATTAATATCTATAAAATTATTTAGGGTCAAAAGACATGACCCAATTCCTTCATGACCAGTCAATACTTTTATAAGCAACCATCACGAAGGCCATTATATCACCATTTAGATTTATTAATAAAATAAATTACTTACTTACACATAAATATATTCTTACGTATTAGTTACCTCACTACAAGATGTTACAAAATTCTAAATTATGTAACGTCCTTATCTCATCTTATATTGTTTTCTTAAATGCTTTTAATATTTATCATAGGTGAATTTTTTGATAATATATATTATTGCTATGCTCACATGATGCATTTTCCTGAAATTGTAACCTACTACCAACAGTTCTCTTGTCAGTGATTGTCTCAGGTTACTTGTTTCTTTTTTATTGGCTATTAGGCCCAAACAAAAACAAAAAACAAAATTCAATTATTTTTTAATGATACAATATTAGTTCTAGAGGATATGACTACTACAGGAATTTTTATATCTAAACTCCTCATTTTGAACATAGAAGGAGATGTGAGCCATAGGATGGAAGAGAAATATTTTTTGTAACAGAGAAGTTCTTTGTTTGAATGTGGAATGAATGATAATATCTAGACATGTTGGTGTGGCTTGATTCCATCAGTGTTTATGATCTTTATTTTTAGTCATTGTTATGATTTATTTTTTCATTGTGACAATGACCCTCCAAAATTTTAGCCTAACTAAATTTTGGAGCCTACATGAACTGTCGTTTCAAGCCCCTTAGTGTCATCATGTTGTTTGAATTGTTATTTTAGTTTTTTATCCTAGTGTTGCATCCTCCTAAGTTAAATTTTCCTAAGTTTCATCACCTAACCCTGAGAAACACTTGTGTTATCTAACCCACGGTTAGGTGGACTTATGAATTTTATTGACTTAGAAACTGGACTTTTCACCATGCACACACTCGGAAATCACTCAAAAGCACAAAAAAATAAACAAATGCAAGAAATGTGCCCTTAAAGGAAAAATCACACTTCCAGTTGATGAAGACATGCTCTTGTGTTGAGCGCACTCCTTAGGGTTGAAGAAGTGCACCCTCCTTGAGTGCACTCCTTCATGCTTAACAATTGTGCCCTCCTTGAGCACAGTCCTTTGTGTTGAGGACGTTCACCCTTATTTAATGCATTCATAATTTTTTCTATTGCATGTGGGCACACTCCTAGAAATAGGAGCCCACGTAACTTCCTTCAACTAATGCATTCACTTATCAACAAGTGGCGAGCATGTATGAAATATTTTTGCATGAAATATATTTTAAATTAACCCATTTAATCATTCATTTTCATAATTATTCTCATCTAAGTTCAGTGCACATATGTGGATCAAGAAACTCTTTGTCAAACTGTACTACAAGTAAGTTTTGCATGTTGAATCTGTTGATTTCCTTTCATGATTTCACTGTCGGTCTTGCTTTCCTTACTGGAAATTTTATTTATTTATTTATTTTTATTTATTTTTTTAGTTTTTTTACTGGCATTTATGTTCAATATTGTTTCTAAAAGTGTTAATCAGCTATCGCGGGCTGAAAATCTACATGTTCCTTCACCCTTCACATTCCAACCATCAGTGTGTCAACATCCATAAAATCTTGTAGATATTTATTCTTCTCATTTCCATTATGTAATCTTGATATTAGAATTTTCCTTGAGCTTTCATTTGGAAAATTAAACTTCTCAAACCTGAAGCTCAGTCAATTTTGAAAATTGCACCCATAAAGGACAAGTTTGCCTCTTGAGTAAGTTCCTTCATCGTGGAGAAATGAACCCTCCCTAAGTGCATGAGCGCACCATGAAGGCTTGAATTTTTTCCCTTTGTCCCTTTGGAATGCAGTAGTGATCCCTCCTTACCCTTGAGCACAAGAGTTCACCCTGAAGGCTCGAAGATTTGTCCCTTCATCTCTTCAGAGTGAGCTAGCGTTCCCTCTTTGTCTCTTTGAGTGCACTATGAAGACCTGAAGGCCTAAAAACTCACTCCTTCATCCCTTTGGAGTGTGCCTTTATGCCCTTGATGGTGTTCTGTCTCTTTCTTGAGTGCATGAGTGCACTACAAAGTCCTGAATGACCCTTGATCCCCCTTCTTGCTTTGAAAGTGTGCCCTCCTTGTTTGCATGTAGGTTTTCTTCCCAAGAATGTAGCTATTTACTTGATCTAGGTGGATATTGGTGGCCACCCACCTATTTCGCCTTTACCTCCATTCAATTTCATCATTTTCCTTTTCTAAAGCAGCATTTACTTTTTTTAGCAGTTTTTTCAGGTCTTAAACTTTCGAAGCAGTTTTGACCCCCTAAATGACGTTTTTTTGAGGTCTGCAGCAAACTCATAAGTAGAGACAAGGGCCTGCAGCAAATCCTGTAGTACTCAGAGAGTTATTTCCGATGATACATCGTATGCGCCAATCTGAGATAATATGACCAAGTTACAACCATGGGAAGTTGGCTGCCCAACTAACCTCAACGAGGCCCATAACATTTTCTCATTCCATCTCCTGGGGTTAGGGTTTTGGTTTTTTAGGGTTTTCCCATGTTATTCAATAGTAAAAAATCCCTTGAGCCTCATTTTAACACAGTTCATAAGAATTTATCCACCACATCTCTTCTCATAGATAAGCTACCATCGCTTGAGCTAGTTTAGTTCCATTATGTTTGTAAGCTTATTTCGGTTATTTGACATTAATGAAATGAAGTATATTTCCTTTTGCATATCTATGTTTATGTTTATTTATGTATTATATTACATTCCTTGATAAATTTGTATCAGTTGTATCATAGTGGTATTCTCTTTCTCGATCTTTCTTTTTATGTTAGGTCTCAATCTAGTTGAACCTTTGCAAGATTAGCCTCGCAAACCCTGATGACCTCCTATGGCAGAGGAAAATAAAGAAGAGGGAGCAGGAGATCCTATAAAAATATTGCTTGAGGAGGCCCTGGAAAAACAAATGAACGTGATGATGGATAACATTTCCTAGATCCTTCGACGATTACCCACTGGCGACGCATATTCATCTGACAGCCACTCTAGAGGCGCCACTCCTTTTAAGGTACAAGTTAACTTTGACATTGTCATATTTGAGGGCCAAATAGATGGAAATGTCATATATAGATGGTTGAATCTATTATAAGGATATTTTTTCAGTTCATGACTTTTCCAATTGGGAAAATATTAATTTTTCACTCCTTAAAGCCGCCCCCCATGTCAAGGACTAGTGGGAAACCTATTGTGAGAAAAAGTATGAGGGGGAATCCTCCCTATTATTGGATGCACCCACTTGATGGTGTATGTTGGGCCAACAAGAAAGTACGTTTCGCCCCCATCTTTAACTTTATTTTTCATGTACTTTTATATATTTTCCCTTCATCTTGGCAATAAATTAAAGGAAAATAATGCGAAAACAAGGCAGAGTGGACTAATGAAAAAAGGAGTGTTTAATAATGTAAAAACTAATTTGTCACTTTCTTTATTAATAGGGAAGAAAAACATCCAAACCACTGACTGGACGACCAAAAGGTAGTAGAAAAGGAAGGCAAACAGAATCATATCGGCTCCTATGAATCAACGAAAGATGTAGAGGCATGCCCACTCTTGGAGTGCTTAGGAAATAGCCATGAAGCAACAGGATATCATAATGAGAAGGATTTGTTACTACTTTCGAATTTTCCTTTAAGTTATAAAAGGCCGAAGATGAACAAGACGAAAGACAGCTACTATAATATAATCTTCCTGTAATAAACGTATTCGGATAGAATCATCAAGTTTTGTACTAATGTATTGCTCGGTGGATTAATGAAGAATTTGGAGGTTTTGGAATAAACAACCTCTGATTATTACTTAACAGTAGGCTTCTATTGGCCTTGGGCCCAGCCCTGGGGGTTCTTCTGCTACTTCTGTGCTATACGTTTATTTACAGAATTTTTGTTACCAGTTATCCATTTCATTTCATAATATATCGTTTAACTGGTTAATTGTGAGCATGAGATGTTATAGCTTCCTATTCACTAGACTAGTTTACCATTAATTTCCTCTTATCTGGAATCAATGCTTTTACAATTGTTAGACTAGTTTCAACACGGTTGCTGCTCAATTCTGTATATAATTAATGTTTGGATCTTTTCACCACAATTATGAGCATTTGGTTGATGTTTAATTCAGAAGGATGTTATTAGTTGATTAAAAGAGAATTGCATTGCAAAATCTAAAATAATTGATTATTGTTCAATTTATTAGAATTGTTGTTCAATTCATTAATGTAGTTGTTCAATTCCTCAAAGTGTGTTGTTCAATTGCAATTTATTCTTTTCAGTCTTGGATAATTATGTACACGTCAGCTTAGACAGAGTTAGCTCCTTTGAATAGTCTGAACATTTCATAATTCACCTCCAGGTTGGTTTGATTGAACTTTGAGAATTAGAAAATCTCCCTTATGAAAATTTCAGGTAGTTAACCTCCGATTTCACTTGCATATACTTTTCTTACACTCTTGAAATAACAAGACTTTTCCTGGGTTGATAATGAATGAGAAGAATTAAGGTTACGTTTAAACAGTCACCTTTATGAGCCAACATTTTGACGTCGTTGTCTGGGAGAGTGTTTAAGAGTGATGTCCTTTATTTCTTTTTCCTTTTTCTGTGAAAGAATTGGGTATTGAAAACGAGAGCTAAGAACCTGCGTACCAGCAAGAAAAATGCTTTCTCTCTAGCTCTCTTCTCAGCAATTGTGCAGAGGTTAGTATGATAGGTGTGCTTGTTTTATGAATAGGAAGAAAAAGATAGAATTAGATCAAAATCCCCCACTTAAATCCACAAAACCCAAAGGATCGGTGGTCCTTGGCAGAACAAATTATATAGAGGAAATCATTAAGAAGGCTGAATCCCAGGCATTTGTAGGACCCATAACCAATCCAACTCAGAGTCCTACTACACTCCCTCGGGCAGCAGCCTCACCATCTACAGCCCACGCAGAGATTCACAAAGAAACAGAAGGGTCTGAAAAAATCCTTTAGACTGCTGAGCACATAAGTCCTAACCGTTCGAGAGTAAAATTCTTGCAATTTGCAGGAAGGAGAGGGAGAAACCAGTAGTGCAGTACAAGTAAAAATTCTAGAGCTTGGATCCCCTGAGAGAGTGGTTGAGATAGAGACACCCAGTATCCCAGACCTGGGAAGTGCTATAAGGCTTCCTCCACATCCACTCCCTAGTTCCACTTAGATTATTCTCCCAGAACAGGAAAACCCTGAATATTATTGCCATATCTTTGATCAAATGGAAAATAACCAAAATCAAAGGCATTCATGAACATTTGAGTATCCCATTGTTGATCTGGCTGCAAATGCCCCTATGAAAGTCATTCCATTACAAAACATCCCCACCTTCCGTGGGCTGACCTCGGAAGATCCGGATGTGTTCTTATTTGAATTTTATGTCTTATGTAGGGGATATGACTACACCACTGAGCCTCAAAAAATGAAAGTATTTCCCTCTACTTTGAAGGGCACAACATTACATTAGTTTATGGGGCTCAGTGGAGGAACCATCAATAGTTGGGATCAGATGAAAAAGTATTTTCTTAACAAATATCAAGACTACTGTCAGACTCGAGAACTAAAAGATGAAATCTTCAATATTTCTGCAAGAGACAATGAGACATTAGAGGAATACATTGAAATATTTCAATATAACTTGCAGAGATCTCCATATACTAAATTGTCTAAAGATATCCTAAAAGTAAAAATGGTTAAGGGAATGAAAGAAGAATGGGTTGAAACACTTAATATAATGGGAAAAGGGGACATCTATCAAGAAGAATATGATGAAATTATTGCACTGTGCATCAGGTGTTCTCAAGGTAGTACGTGAAGTAGGCAACCTGGGCGAGACTCAGCTACAAGGAATTATAAAAATTCTGGTGGAAAAGTGACGAGAGAAGAATTCAGTCATATTTTAGAAGACTCTAAATCTGATATCTTGGGCACCTTGAAAATGCAGCTAGATGTCCTACAAGCCAAGAAGAAGCAAGCAATAGTAGAACAAAACTTGGTTTTTTTCCACGCTGTCAGAAGAAGCACAACCAATGAAAAAGTCCATTAGACATGGTCCAGACATGTGCTATTTGTACCAAGGAGCATGCCACTGACCATTTCCCTTCACTTCTGGGGTTGAACGTGGTTTTTAAAGAGGAAAAAGAAGAGACAAAACAAGTATATCTAATGAATCAACGTTGATAGTGGTAAGCACGACCAGGTATGCCACAAGACCTGCCTCTGTTCTTTTCTTCTCCGTAATTTAATCAATAAAACCCTACAATAGCATGGAAGAACCAATCACCTTTTTATGCCTGTCCATCCCAATCATTTTCCATGCCTCCTTGGTAAACAAAACCCTCTTTAGGTAATAATTGGTCAAGTTTTCCTTGTTCTCCCGCTTACTGGAAAAACAATCCATATCAGTCCCATTGGCCTGCCTCCACTTCATATAATACAAATTGGTGTCAAAACTGGTAATGACCCTTGGGAATGACCAATCTACCGATGGGGACAGGGGCTAAGAATCAACCTACACTACCAGCTCCATACCCAGTCCAACACAATCATCAACCTATCATGCATCCTCAACTACCAGCTCAACCCAATCCTAATCCTAATAACAGACCTATTCGACTAATCCAGATTGTGGAAAATGCAAACCCTGAAACTGAAAAGAAGCAATGCAATGAACTTAAGCTGAGATCAAGACGTGTTATTTCGCCTAAAGAACATATGACCCTGCCACAACTTGAGTCTGAAATTTCGACAGCACCTAACAATCAACTATGACAGAAACAAAGGTAGAGCGGGGGTGGGACACAGTTAACCAAAAAGACACTGAAAACCTTATTATTTCCTCCCCTCCATTCCCTAAGAGATTAACATTTCCTAAACCAATAGTCTCCTTAGATTTTGATCTCCTAGGGGAATTAAAAAACCTTTGCATTAAAATTCCTCTTCTGTGGGCTATACAAGACATTCTTATCTATGCCAAGACAATTAAAGAGACGTGCAAAAAAAATCAGGTGAGGAAAGAAAAAACCATACCAACTGTTGTTGTAGTGGGAGTAATGTCAAACTTACTCTTGGGTTAAAAAACACTAGTAAAATACGAGGATCCAGGGAACCCCATAGTTATTGTACAAATCTCTGGCCACTCCTTTTCGAACACACTAGTTGATTTGCGGGCTACCATCAACATCTTAACTACAAAAACCTGCAAGAAGTTAGGTATAAAAACGTTAGAATGCACATCTACCTTGCTAGAACTTGTTGACAGATCTGTTATCAAACTAGAAGGAATATTACAAGACATCCTAGTTTTTTTGGACTCATGGGATTATCCAACATACATTTTAGTTATTAACCCAAAAAGTAGGTTAGATGGACATGCCCTGATACTAGGGCGACCTTAGTTAGCAACAACTGATGCTTACATAGGCTGTCAGATAGGCAGTATGACCATTGCTTGAGTTGATGCCATAAAAAATATTGTCATATACCCTCTTGCCAAACCAAGTATTCCCACTGTAAATATTCACAAACAACCACATACAACTGGGAACAAAACATCTGTTCACCACTGGCAATAGTTGAAACACTTAAATTCAAAGATCAAACTGAAGATGATGTAATCAATAACTTCATGAATCATCCATCTGCTTCTGAAAATTTTAAATGCCCAATGTTAAAAGAAGTTCTTGATAATGAAGCACATGAATACCCCTTGGCAGACATTGATAATCAACACATACCCACGACTGTTGTTCCCAATATCATGCCAATTTAAATTGAGCCAGGAAAGGTTTTAAATATCAATGGTAGTCTGGATAGTAACCAACAACAAAATCTCATTAAGGTTTTACAAAAATATAAGGGAGAATTTTCTTGGGACTACCCAGAAATGAAGGGTATAGATCCTCACCTATGCACACATCACATTTATACTAACAAGGATGCTCGACCTATTCAACAGCCTTAGCAGAGGTTAAACCTGCATCTGAAAGGCATCGTAAAAGACAAATTTTAAAATTTTCTAGATGTAAACTTCATTTATCCTATTTCAAACAGAAAATGGGTCTCTCCTTTGGTAGTCATTCCTAAGAAGAATGGGAAGTGGAGAACCCGTGTGGATTACAGAGAACTGAATAAAGCAACACAGAAATACCACTTCCCCCTAAATTTTATTGATCAGGTCCTTGATACATTAGCAGGAAAGCCATTCTTCTCTTTCCTTGATGGTTTCAGTGGTTACAATCAAATCTAGATATCCCCTGAAGACCAGGATAAAATGACCTTTACCTACCCATGGGGTAAATTTTCCTATAGGGTATTACTGTTCGGGTTATGCAATGCCCCAACAACGTTTCAAAGAGCCATACTCAACATTTTTTCTGATTTAATAATTGAAGGGCTCAAAATTTACATGGACAACTTTTCTCCATATGGAGATGATTTTGATCAAGCACTGCAAACACTAGAAAAATTATCGGAACGATGTATTTCTACCACATTGTGTTTGAGCAACGAAAAATGTCACATGATGATGACCGAAGGAGTAATCCTAGGGTAGTATATCTCTGCAGCTCGAATATAGGTAGATTCGACAAAGATAGAGGTAATTATTTTATTAGCCACGCCTTGTACTCAGACAGAGGTACATAGTTTTCTTGGGTATGTAGGGTACTACCGTAGGTTTATAAATAATTTCTCACAAATTTTTGCGCCCTTGTATGCAAAAATTGGAAATGTTGAATTACAGTGGTCTGATAAATGTGACACTACTTTTTTAGATTTGAAGAAACTGGTCTCGACTGCACTAGTCTTACGCTGCCCCAATTGGGAGCTGCCCTTTAACATTTCCTCAGATGCATCTGACATAATGATAGGGGCAGTTCTCGATCAAGAAGAAGACAAAAATCCCTATGCTATTTATTATATTAGCAAGAATATCACTTCTACCGAATTAAACTATATAGTGACCGAAAAGGAGTTATTGGCTATCATTTATTCTATTAATAAATTTAGACATTATATAATTGTCTATCAAGTATTCCTATATACCAATCACTCTATCATTAGATACTTAGCCAATAAAACTATTACAAATGGAAGATTGAATCGTTGGTTGTTGCTTTTACAGGAGTTTGATATAAATATCAAGGACCGCCCAAGGAAGGAGAACATAGTTGCAGATTTCCTGTTTAGAGTTCGAAAGTCAGATGACCCTCTAGCGGTGTATGATCAGTTCCCTGATGAGAATTTGTTTGTTGTAGCAGTAAAAGCACCATTGTACGCAGATGTAGCGAATTATCTAGTAGTAGGGAAGCTGCCAAAACACCTCACATCAAAGGGACAGAAGTTGATTGTTCAGCGAAGTGCTAGATTCTCCTGGATCGGTGGATATCATTTTCATACAAGAGATGACATGCATATATGCAGATGCATCCAAGAAGATGAGATTTATGACATCCTAAGGGTCTGTCATGATGAACCATGTGGTGGCCATTTTTCATATCGTATGACTAGGCACAAATATTGCAAATGGTTTATTATTGGCCTACAAATTTTAAAGATGCCAAGAAATATGTCCAACCCTGTGATAGTTTCCAAAGAATGGGCCACCCTAGCCAAGCTGATGAAATTCCATTACAGCCACTATTAGTAGTGGAACCTTTTGAAAGTTGGGCACTGGAATTTGTTGGACCATTCAACCCGCCATCAAATCAAAAGACTTATATACTGGTTGCCACAGATTATGTGACGAAGTGGATAGAAATAATGGCTTTATCAAGGGCTACAAAAGAATCGGTAATCAATTTTAATTCTGAGCTATTTGTGCAATATGGCTTACCTTGGGAAGTGATAACTAATGGGGGGGGGCATATTTTGTGGGAAATAAAATTATTTCCACTCTGAAGAACCACCATGTCACCCATAGAGTCACCTATCCCTAACACTTGCAGGCGAACGGGCAGGTTGAAAGCACCAACAAATTCCTTGAGGTAATTCTCACTAAAAAAATCTCAACGCATCGTCAGGATTGGGCTACTAGACTACCAGAGGCCTTGTGGGCTTACCGAACAACATGGCAAAACACCAATGGATATTCTCCATACCATCTTGTATTTTGAAGGGAACCGTTTTTTCCTGTTGAATCCGAAATAAAGACTCTAAGAACATCCCAGGAAGTGGGGTTGGATTTGACGGAGGCCTAGGCTAGAAGACTCCAACAAATAAATGAATTATATTAAGCACAACTACTTTCTCTACAGTGCACTGTGATTATTCAACGACAAAGAGTTAAGCGGCATGACAACCTCATCGAAAAGAAGACATCCCAGAAAGGAGATTGGGCACTTCTCTATGACTCGAGATTCCAAGGCTTCCTGGGTATGTTACAAACAAGGTGGATTGGTCCATATGAAATTCAGAAAGTACACAACAATGGTACCATTACCTTAACTACCATAAATGGATTTGGCTCCACCTTTTGAGTCAGTGGACACTGGGTGTGCCTCTATCATAAACCACTTACAAAAGAGTCTTTCTACCAATAGGTGCGTGACTATCCCGCCATCCAAATTTTAGCTGCAGGGGGTGATGGCCTCCCAAATTTAAGTTCATGAAAATTTGTTATTTCCACTTGCAAATATTGTATATATGTTTCCTGAAATTTATAGTTTTTCTCATTGTTATACATTCCATCTCTTTTTCATGCTCACTGCTGCATTTTTTTCTCTTATCCTTTCTTTTGTGTTTTTTTCTCTTCAAACCTTTGAATGACTGTTGTTCAAAAAAATTGAACAGCTGTTGTTCAATCGAATTGAATAGTTGTTTTTCAATTCAATTGAACAACCGTGTTTTTTGTGTGTTTATTTTTTCTGTTCAAACATTTGAATGGTTGTTGTTCAATCCAATTGAACAACAATTGTTCAATCGAATTGAACATTTATTGTTGAATTCAATTGAACGGCCATGTTTTGTGTCTTTATGTTTGTTGTTCAAACCTCTGAACAGCTACTATTCAATCCAATTGAAAATTTGTTATTCAATTCAATTGAATGGTCGTGTTTTTTGTGTGTTTATTTGTTGTTGTTAAAACCTTTGAACGACTGTTGTTCAATCTAATTGAACAATTGTTGTTCAATCGAATTGAACAACTGTTGTTCAATTCAATTGAATGGTTGTGTTTGTGTGTGTTTATTTGTGTTGTTCAAACCTTTGAACGGTTTTTGTTCAATCCAATTGAACAGCTGATGTTCAATCGAATTGAACAGTTTTTGTTCAATATTTCAATTGAACGGTTGTGTTTTTGTGTGATTTTATTTTTTTTGTTCAATCAATTGAACAACTATCGTCCAATCCAATTGAACAACTACTATTCAAGCAAATGGAATGGCTGATTTATTTTCTAAGCATGGTTTTTTCTTTTCTTACTTGTGATGATCTCTTTTTGAATATCCACTCCCCCTTTACACATCCTTGTCATAAAAGCCATTTTTTAAAAGGAATTGGTGCCTGAAGAAAAGAAAAGCAGTGATATTATTAATATGATGATCCATTGAAACTTTTATGGAAATATCTTCTGTGGAAGCTGACATGGCTTATCTATGCAAATGAAGGGTTTGACATCTCTGGTTCAAACATATTATCACATAATTCATTTCCATAGTATTATGCTGGTATATCTTTCTATGCTCTCAAGCAGTAATTCTCTTTGACATGAGGATATAGGAATAAAGAGTATTAATTGTATTGGCATTCTTTTTACTTCTCACACCATCCCTAACTCTTAAGGAGTTAATGAGCCTCCCTCCATGTATAAAGAACAAGAAAATATTATGTCTATGTGCAATTTGTTTAAGATATAATTGGGTGTTTCATCACAAGCCAACCTACCATGATCATAAGGGTTTAACAGGTGACATTCCCACAATGGCCAACACACCAGGGAAGTTACCTTATCGATAGCTCAAAATTCTTGAAGGATAGGAGGTCTCATCATGAGCCGGTCTGATCACTCTGTTACAATCCCCATTAATGGCATTATGACTATCTGGCCACCACACTAGCATAGTGGTTTCTCCATAAAGCAAGAAAAATGCCTACTTTTCAAAAAGAAAACATTATGTCTATATGCAAATTTTTAAGAGACAATAGGGGGTCTCATCACGAGACAACCTACCATGATCATAAGGGTTTAATAGGTGACATTCCAATAATGGCCAACAAACCAGGGTAGTGACCTTCTCGATAGCTCAAATGGCTTGAAGGACAGGAGGTCTCATCACGAGCCGACCTGATCACTCTGTTACAATCCCAGTGAATGGCACTTTGACTATCTGGCTACCACACCAACATAATGATCTCTCCATAAAATAAGCAAAATGTATACTTTTAAATAGAGGATTCTGGCTCATTTCCGGGTTAAAATAGAAACCTTATCAAGGCTATGAACGCCTGCTGGTAGCAATGGCTCTGCTTGTGGTATGGAAGTATTTTTCTGACAATAGCCAATTACTTTTATATGCCTTATTTCCTATTAATCCATTTCCGAGATAAATGCACTACGTGAATAAGTGTTATCACTACCTACCTACATAATTAACTATGAGTGAATTATATTTTCATGATTTGAATTAAGGGATGGAAACACCAATCATAATCTGCCACTTGTCATGCTTATGTCATGCTACATTGTCAAAATAGGACATCGTGTCATAATCATTTCTATTCCGATTTTCTCCCCTTCTTCGGTCATTTCCACCTGATGTACAGTTGTGATTATTATCAACTTTTGACCCTTTCCTTGTATGCATTCATGATTGTTGCAATATTTCCTCCTTTCTTAAGCTCCAAGGCCATGGACGCCTTTTTCTCATACAGTTGTGATGATTACCGATTTCTGACCTTTGCCTCATATGCATTCATGATTGTTGTAATCTTTCCTCTTCTATTGAGCTTAAGGCCGTTGACACCCTTCTCTTGATGGAGGGGGTACAAATATCCATAATGAATAAGCATGTGAATTACCCACGCAACTCCCTTCCGATACGCTGATGGGATTAAAATATCATTGCATTTACGATATGAGGTTGCATTTTTTTTATATAATAAATGTTAAAAAAAAACTCATGCAGTGTTTTGTTTTAACCAACAGGGCCGAAAGAAACGTAGACAGAAGAAGAAACTAGTTCGGATAACACATTAGCCATGGGGGGGGGGATTCTCTTCACAATGAACCCACAACCTCCCAAGTCTCAGAATCATCTCGCACCATTCTCCAACAAGTTGGATGGATTTCATATCTACACAGACTATAAGGGTTTAACACATATATAGCAGTTGTATTCCTGCAAAACCTGTGGGAAGGGAATACCATAGTCAGAGGAAGAATTATACCGGTCGCCGAGGAAATCATTGCTGAGGTCTCTGGACTACCAAAAAAAGGAGAGAGATGTACTGAAAAACATGTTCTTCTACAAGAAGCAATCTCAGTGTACCAGGACCTAGGTGAACCATTAGAATGAAAAGGGAAGGGTATTAACCCTGCATCCTTGCAACAACCTTGGAAAGAATTGGCAGTGTTCATTCAAAGATATATCACATGCAACAGATGCCAGGATGTGGCAAAGACCCGCCAACTTAAACTATTAGTTGTTCTCAAGCGAAAAATTTCAGTTAACTTGCCCTTTTTCCTAAATTTTGTATTGAACAATACTTTTGTTCGAATTAGAAAATCCAAAAACCCCCGAGCAGTTGTCATCCACCATGGCTTGATTAAATTGATTATCATTCATGAACTAGGAAAACACCAGATAACTTGGGACAGATTTGTTAATCCTGTCCTGCCTGCCCCTAAAGAACACCCTGTCAGATTATAGATTGAACTCCCTAGAATAACCATACCCAAAAGAGCAAGAGAGAAGAGGACCCATGTTTCGACCATATAACCAGGGAAATGGAGATGGTCTAAAAGGCTACAACTGCAACAAGACACCACTGGATTTCCAAATGAGACGGTACCATCTCATACACCGCCTTCAAGCCCTCAAAATATGTCCTTACTAGACTACGAAGAAGAAATGGCTCAATTACTTGAGCAAATGAGAGCATCTCCTGAAATTGGAAGCCCATCTAAACAATTTGAGGAGCAGAGGGACTTGTTGAACTAGTCTGCCACTGCCAACAGCTCTGGCCACACTAAAATACTACCCCACCATGATGAATTGCAGGATTTGAGGGTTTTATATCCCTTCGATAATGAATGGGTGAGTAGGGAAGACCGGACAGAAGGGATATACGAATCTGGAAACTAGTTAGGAGACATTGTTCTATTAGAAAAAAACACAAGCATTGAGATAGATCCCCTGATGCCTGAAGGAAATATTATTTCACCCAGTCAGGATGTTAATGTTGAAATAAACTCTTGGACTCCTGAAGAAAAAACCATTGCTGATAACCTTAGAATTGGCACAACCATTTCTGAAACCAAAGCCACTGCTCCTCCTTCTCCTACCAAAACTCTTCCAAAAGAAAAATCAGCTGAGATTAAGTTCAGGAAAATGAGAAGGCAGTACAAGAAAAAAATGATAAAACATCTAAGGAAACATTTGGAAGAAGAAAAAAAGGCTTGGAAGCTTGAGAAGGAATTGGTTACGATGGGTACCCAAACAAATTTTGTTACCCAAACGGTAGATACTATTGAAGTCCATGTACAGATGGATCTAATGGAAAATGTTGAGGCCTCTGTATAGACCGATTTAATAGATACCACTGAAGTTTTTGTACAAACTGAGTTAATGAATAAGGTTGAAGCCTCTGTAAAAATGGAGTTGATAAATGCTATTGAAGCCTCTATGTAGACTAATCTAGAACTTATAGAAGCTAAGGGGACTCAAACAGAGCTGACTCCTGCCTACACTCCCCTAGTAGAAAATGCTGCCAATGAGAAGTTGCGCAAAGAATTAATTCAAGTCCAACATGAATTGGCCCAGTGCAGACATGAAGTAGTACCCTTACAGGAACATTAGGCACTACTAAAGTGATTCAAATACCTTTCTGCAACTGAAGACAAAACCTTTTCCCAACTCAGGGAAGAAAGGAAAAAATTGAAGAAAGCATAAGATCAAGTGGAACAAGCCAAGAATAAAACCAGTATGGTTTTCTCTCTTTATTCAGATGTATTGATGTGCAGCCACTAATTATGCTTTATTCTTAGTGGAACGGTATTTATTGTTGAAAATCAAGGCTGTCAGGGTAGGGAAGCCCACTACTTTTAAAACCATTGAGGAATTTGTCCAATGTTGTAATGAGCAGGATGAACAGGTCTAGAAAATTTTTTGTGAACTATATTTACAAAATTTATTTTTGGAGGAGGATAGGGATAATAACCCCAACACCTACATAGGGGACGTTTAGTTCCAGGATTTTCTGTCTTTCGCCAAGAACCAAACTAGGTGGGCTAAGGCCTACAACTCCTTTCAGAAAAGAGAGCATGGCCTAGATCTATGGGTCAGAGGAGAACTTAAAAAAACCCTGTACATGTTTACCAACATAATAAATTCATGCAGCATAAAGGATTGATATCCAAATTGGGACCTATTCATAGGGATATTGTGTAGAATGGGCAGACATACTTCTAGGACATTTAGGAAGAAGCATTGGCAGCAGCCAAATAGAGATGGCTAGCCTTTACAAACAATGTGAAGAATAGGGAGCCATTGGGTAGAGGAACTTCAAAGCTACTACTTCTAGGTTCCTTCTGTACAAAAACCTAATTTTGAACATGGGTCCTACATGGATAGGATGTAGATATATATTCCCCCTCATCAGGTACCCCCCTGGAGACGATCATCACGATTATGAGTTACTAAAGGGGAACACAAATGCAACATTTGCAAATATTAAAACAGAGACATGGCTTCAGACTTTATAAATAAGAGGTACACCTTGCATATTATTTAACCCAGCTACATCTCAACCATTTTTTTTCACGAGGACCTACAAAAAGGTAAGCAAGGGAGTATGTTGGGCCAAGAAGAAGGTACGTTTCGCCCCCATATTTACCATGATTTGTCATGTACTTTTATATATTTTCCCTTCATTTTAGCAATAAAGTAAAGGAAAATAATGCGAAAGCAAGGCAGAGTGGAATAATGACAAAAGGAGTGTTTAATAACATAAAAACTGATTTGTCACTATCTTTATTAATAGGGAATAAAAATAGCCAAACTGCTGATCGGATGACCAAAAGGTAGCAAACAAGGAAGGCAAATGGAATCATATTGACTCCTATGAATCAACAGAATATGTAGAGGCACGACCACTCTTGGAGTGCTCATTTGAGAGCCATGAAGTAGTGGGATCTCATAATGAGAAGGATCTGTTACTACTTTTTAATTCACCTTTAATCAATAAAAGGCTAAAGATGAACAAGATGAAAGACAACTACTGTAATATAATCTTCTTGTAATAAACGTATTCGGATAGAATTGTCAGGTTTTGTACTAATGTATTTCTCAGTGGATTAATGAAGAATTTGACATTTTTGGAATAAACAAACTCCGATTATTCCTTAGCAGTAGGCTTCTAGTGGCTTTGGGCGCATCCCTCGGGGTTCTTCTGTTACTTCTGTGCTATATGTTTATTTACAAAATTTGTGTTTCCAGTTATCCATTGTGTTTGATAATATATCATTTAATTGTTTAATTGTGAGCGTGAGATGTTATAGCTTCCTCTTCACTAGATCAGTTTAACATTCATGCCCTCTTATCTGGAATCAATGATTTTACAATTGTTAGACTAGTTTCAGCACGGTTGTTGTTCAATTCTGCATATAGTTAATGTTTGCATATTTTCACCACAATTATGAGAATTTGGTTGAGGTTTAATTCAAAAGGATGTTATTAGTTGATTAAAATAGAATTCCATTGCAAAATATAGAATAATTGATTGTTGTTCAATTCATTAAGGTAGTTTTTCAATTCCTCAAATCGTGATGCTCAATTGTAATTCATTCTTTTCAGTCTTGGATAGTTATTTCTGCATCATCTTAGACTAAGTTAGTGCCTTTGAATAATTTTAACATTTCACAATTCACCTCCAGGTTGGTTTGATTGACCTTCGAGAATTAGACAATCTCCCTTATGACGATTTCGAGTAGGTAACCTCCAATGTCACTTGCATATACTTTGCTTACACTCTTGAAATAACAAGAATTTCCCTAGGTTGATAATTAATGAGAAGAATTGAGGTTACCTTTAAATAATCACCTTTATGACCCAATAGTGTATTTGGATGACATCTTGATCTTTAGCTAGATTTGGGAAGAGCACCTCAACCACAAACAACAAGTCCTCCAAACATTGTAGCAATACAAGTTGTGTGCCAATTTAGAGAAATGCGCTTTTGGCATGACCTGTTTCAATATCTAGGATACATTATTGATGAGCGGGGGGTGCATGTGGACCCAACCAAGATCTAGGTCATTCACGATTGGCCATCCCCAATGAATCTAAGAGAGCTTCACAACTTTCTAGGTGTTCTCGATTTCTACTGCAGGTTCATGTTGGGGTTCTCTCATATCACTCAGAGTTTGAGTCAAGTCACCAAGGGAGGAGTGAAAGAAAAATTATATTGGTTTGAATCTCAACAAAAGGTGTTTACAGATTTGAAATGTTGCCTCTCCTTTGTACCAGTGCTCACATTAACCATTTGATATCAAGATAGACATCTCTGAATATGCTATTGGGGCAATACTTACTCAGTAGGGGCATCTAGTGGCATATCACAGTGAAACACTTTTAGACATAGTCCAAAAGTATCCCACCTATGATAAAGATATTTATTCCATTGTGCAGGTCTATTGACAATTGAAGCATTACATTTTGGGGAAGGAAATGGTCATACAAATAGATCACCGCCCCCTGTAGTTCATACAAATAGAAGAGAAGTTGCAGAACAATCACCATCAGAAATTGTCCACATAACTACAACAATTCCATTTGAACATCAAGTAAAATAAGGGTAACACCAATAATGTTGAAAAATTCCTCAACCATTCGGTGATCATGGTGTTAACCACTATGATCGACTCTTATGGGAATGAGACTCTGGGTTGGCCACATATCTACAAAAGTGATCCAGAATTCGGCAACACATACCAGATGATCCTGGAGGGTAAGCAAGTTCCAGATTTTCACCTCCAGGATGAACTTTAATACCACCTGGGAAACCTCTGTGTTCCTTCAAGTGAGCGTGGAAACATGATTTTGGAAGCACACTACAGTCAGGTCACTGGACATTTTTGGGTTGAGAAAATAGTGGTAGTAATGCATAATTATTTCTATTGGTAGAACCTTTGACATGATGTCAAGAAGCGCATCAGATCCAGCACTTCCTATGCCATTTCCAAGCTAACCATCAAGAATCAAGGCCTACATACTCCGTTTCCTACCCGTATTCGGTCGTGGGAATCAATCTCCATGGATTACATGTTGGGCCTTCCTTCTACCAAGCATGGAAATGACTGTTTTTTTGTGGTCTTCGACAGATTCTCTAAGATGACCATTCACTAGTAAAAAATGGCTAATTAGCTACCAAAAAAATGACTAGAATTTTCATATAAATGACTATTTTTCGGTCGGTGACCAATAGTAGCTAATTTACAGTATCTTATAATGCTACCAACTTTTAGTCGTTTTAAGCTTAGTCATTAATTGGTCATCTCAATTTTGTCGTTTAGTAGTATATTTGGTCATTGATTTATTCATCGATTTGGTCATGAATTTAGTCATTGAATTGGTCATTGATTTAATCATTAATTGTCACAATTAATGACCAAATATACAATAAAATATATTACTAAATGATCACCTGAGAAAACAAATTAATGACCAAAAAACTATGACCAAAATGTTGGTCGTGTTATAAGATACTATAAATTAGCTAATAATAGTCATATATATGCAAATTTTAGTCATCGTTTGAAACCAATTAATGACCAAAGAAATATGACTAAATTTTAGTCGTGTTACAAGATTCTGTAAATTAGCTACTACTAGTCATATATATGCAAAATTTAGTCGGCATTTGTAATCACAAATTTATCATTTGCAATAGCCATTTTTTTTTTGGTAGTTTAATATTCATTATATAAATGACTACTTTAGTAGTTTATATTCATTTCATTTACTTTCATTAACAATCATCATTAACAACTAATTTAGTCGTATATTCATTTTATTTTTGTTCATCATTAATAAACATAAATTGTCTATCTAGTACTTTTAGATTGATTTTATGTGTTTATTATTAATTAACATAAATTAATTAGTATGATTTTGCAAATAAAAATAAATAAAAAAAATGTCGTACAACACAAATGTTCATCTACATATGTTAATTACAATATCAAGTAATAACAAGTGAAGCTATAAATATTTTGAACCACAAACTATATTATATAAAATTTCAAGTATTACAATATGAGTTTCCAACTTAATATTGGTTGGAGTACAATTTACACATGAAATATTGTTTCATCACTTCAAAACATTATCATTGTGTTGCTAAGACATTGCAAGTGAATTCACCAACTCTGAAGACTTGACCATTTGTCTCTATGTGTGTCTTATGCGGGATATTGGCTCTACCAGTGCCACTATACTAGTTCTCTTCTCTCTCTCTCTTTAATTTTCATTTTGTCGCTCTAGTGTTATTGTTCTCCTCTTTCTTCAATTCCTATGTCTTACCATCAATACTAAGTTCATTTTCTGCGAAAAAAAAAAGAAAAAAAAAGATACAATGCAAAGTATAAGACATGGAAGTCGATGAACTCTGGAATATAAACTAAAGTAGACTATAAAGGATTTATATGATATATACCTCAACATAAACTGTATTTTTAATGTCATTTCTCACCATAAAATCAAGAAACTCGAACAAGTTTTCTTCAATTGGGAATTAGTGACCACTATCTAGCCAAATGACCAGTATAAACAAAGCAAATAAAATGTCACCATAGAATAAATTTTGAACCTACTGTGTTCTTAGTGTACAACATTTGTTGATGAAATGTTATCTTCAACTAAAGTAATAAATGCAAATAGAAGCACACATTTTTATCCCAATATATTGAATTCACATTCTTATGGTACATTGCAATTTTGATTTTATCCTACATAATCAAACATAGTAGAGCTAGAAATTTCTACTAAGAATGTCCCATGCTCCACTTTTGTAGTTGTATCGTTTCCTCTAGTTATATTTAAGAAGCAATGACACTTCAGCAATAAAAATTTTCAATAGAAATATAATGGGTGGAGCAAAGTATTGATGACAAAAAATTACAACAAGAAACTAAAAAAGAATAAGACAAGACTTTGTAAATTGCGATACTAACTGGGAGTATAGCTTCAATATAGCAATCTGCAATTGTCAGCATACTATTCCAGGGGAAAAAGAATCCAATTCCCAGATGCCAACAAATTATATGCAGAGAAAAACTAAACATGTTGGGTCCACATTCAAACGTAAAGTAACTAGGGACTAGATATATCAGATAATTTTTAGAGTGTACGAGTAGCTACTAGCACCATTAACAAGAATTTTAAACACAGATCCTCCATGTATGACCTCAAATGTGGCAACAAGTTTGATATATGCACTACATCTATACGTTTCAAAATGCATTGCAATGATACAAGAGTATCAAAAGAAACTCTACATAATTATGTATTCACTATCCACTTTTATTCCAAAACAACATTCAAATAACTGCTATAACTTACCCAAAAAATATGTCAAAATTTCCATTCATTGTCATGAATATCCCTGTCTATCAGTTCCTGTGAAGGTGGTTTCTAAATGAAATCCTGCCCAAAACAATCAAAACTTAATAAGAGAAAATCATGACAAATACCCTTACCTTTTGCTCCTTTAAATAATGCAGTCTTCTCTTAAAAAAGGTCTAAAAGTCTACGCACTTATCTACTAAATAATAAATAGAACGGCTATGGGAAAATAAGAACTGCACAAGTGGAGGACAAAATTTTTCTACAGTGTGACGTGGCACATAAAACCTGTCAACGGTACTAGTGTTACTTACAGTTAACGTTTTACAAAAATAATTATTTGATTGCTTGCTTGGTGTGCCGAGATCAGAACCAAGATAACAATATTTTTTCTCTTGTTGCACAGTATCATTAATTTTTAGTTCCCTGCACAAATGGAACTAGTACCAAAGAATTTCTCACCAAAATTGGCAATTACAACAAAGTGCAAATAATGAAATTGAAAATATCTTACAACATTAAGAGGTTGTAATGTCATTTGAGCATATACTTCATCTGTTTTCAAAACTGTGTGACAGTCAATAAGGTGTTTATTAAATTTTAAATCTTGTATATATAACAATATGAATGAAAGGGATTAAATGAAACTAATGCGAGATCAACCTAGGGTTTCACCGCACAACCCTTCGAGCTCTTCCACGGCGCCGCCTGGTTCTTTCAGCCTCTGCTTCCTCTCGCAGGCTTTCTGCTTGCTCGAAGTCTGAGATCGCTGAAGTTTTCTTTCATGGACGCCCCTCAAGGGGGGGACGCTGCGTCCTCCCCCACTCTGAACTCTTTGAATACCTCGCCGAATCTGACAGGACCTGCCGCTCCTGTTCAGGGTCAACAGGACAAAATGAAAACTCCTCTGCAGGAAACGACAAACGTCTCTACTGGCCATCCTGACAAAAGCGCTGATAAGCAGGGGAATGAACCCGGTCAAGAGGATATTCCCAAGGTCACATCCTCGACTTGCAAACCTATCGCTGCAGAAAGGCCCAAGGTGGAGCTCCCTAGCCATAGGATCAACGGAAGAATCCAATACATGAGGGACCATGCCCTCATTGGAAATTTTGTCGGGTTTTGGCCGACCGAGAAGGCCCTACAAGGATGGATTGCGGCGAAATGGAAACCCAAAGGGCATGTAGCTCTACAGCTAGGCCCCAAAGGTTTTTTCACAACGACTTTTATTTGCCTAGAAGACAGGAACAGAGTAATGGATGAAGGCCCCTATTTTTTCAATTCCGCTGGCTTGTACTTAAGGGACTGGATCGAAAGATTCAATCCTGACAAAGAGTACCTCAGTTGGGCCCCGGTTTGGATCAGGTTGTATTCGCTTCCTCTCGAATATTGGGATGAAGAATCGCTGAGATACATAGGCAAAGGCCTCGGGGAATTTGTTAAAATAGCAGAAGAAACAAAAATGCGCAGATATACCTCCTATGTCGAATCTGCGTCTGCATGCGCCTGGAAAAGCCTCTTCTGGACTCGGTAAGCCTTTACCATGATGATTTTGAATGGATACAGCCCTTAGATTTTGAACATGTACCTTTTCGTTGTCGTAAATGTCATGCTCTAGGACATCTTTTCAGGGATTGCCCACTGAACTCTCACCCTCATCCTTCTGGTTCCTCCAATCCCTCGGATCCTGAAGGATTCACTAAAGTTACTGCTAGAAGAAGAGCCCACAAAAACACCACCACTGGAGAAAAACCCTTGCAATCTGGAACCACAGCCCCCTCAACAATTAATAGCTTTGAAATCCTGGGTACTAGCTCGGCTAACCCCCCTCCGAACTCCTCGTCTAACCCTCTGAAGAGCTCCCCTACCCCACCCCCTCCACCTTCCGATCGCCCGACTACCATTTCCCTTTCCCAGGAAAACTGCCCCGCCACCTCCTCGGAGCCTCCTAAGGACCCGGAATAGAAGCCAAATGGTATGGATGTAGACTGCATACCAAGTTATGCTCTGCTTTCATCGCTCATCCCCACAGAAAGCAATCTCCCTCAGCATATGGAGGTAGAGCCGGAAAGTATTGATCTGAAAGGACTTGACATCTTTGAAATGGAACAAGCGTGCAAAAGAAAATATTATGATAAGATTCCAGAGCACCAACTAAATGCCCTTGAAGTCGTCATCTCCAGAGCCTACCAGCAGCAGCAACTCAGAATTCAACCGGGATGTCAATGGGATGGAAACTATTTCTCCAAGGATTCCAAAAAAAGGGGCCGGAAAACTAACCTTCAACGCACCATTACAATAGGGAAAATCCTGGTGGACTCAGGCAGATATGCTAAGTTTACTAAGTACTACAAGCCAAACCCCCACAGTGAATCATGAAGCTCACTTCATGGAATTTAAGAGGGCTTAATGGCCCCAGCAAAGTCTGTATGATTAGAAATATGATAAAGCAGGAGCAACCCCAAATCTTCTTTCTGCAGGAAACGAAATGTAATTGCTCTACACTTGGTCAGATCCTCTCAAAGGCGTGGCCAGGATGTCGATCTGTGGTAGTTTATGCGTCTGGCGCTTCGGGAGGCCTGGCTATTGCTTGGAATGAACAGACCATCACACTCTCTGATTTTCATGCCTCTCACCACATCATCCAAGCCACGTTCCACATTATTGGTAACAATATTCATGGACATTTAACTAATGTCTACTTTCCGCAGGAGGCCGGCAACAAAACAGCTTTACTTGACACAATCGAGCTGCTCAATATTAACAGAGTCCACCCTCTTTGGATAGCAGGAGGTGATTTTAATATGATCACCAAACTGGAGGAGAAGAATGGAGGCCGTACCAGATTGGAACAGGAGAATCATCTCTTCTGCGATTTCATCCATAACAACTCATTAATCAATCTGTCGTTCTGCAATGGCATGCATACATGGAGCAATCGCAGGTCTGGTAGACAGCAAATTGCCTCCAAACTTGACAGATTCCTAATATCCGATAATGCGATACATCTCGGAGGCGATCTCACGGCTTCCATCCTTCCCCTTTCTGGGTCGGATCACTGGCCGATCTCACTGCAATGGTTCAGGCTGGGAAATTCCTCCAGACGCCCTTTCCGGTTTGAGGGATTTTGGCATTCTCATCCCGCCTTCAAAGACCTCATCAGCTCAACTTGGACTACCTCCCCTGTGCCAGAAGGTTCAAAAATGTACAAGTTCTAGCAAAAACTCAAATATCTGAAAGTCCAAATCAAAAAATGGAATCATGAGACCTTTGGTAACATATTTCAGGCTCAGCAAGATCTTAACAAAGAAATGAAAGAACTCCAGCAAAAGATCATCGATGAGGGGCACACCAAAGAGACTTTGGGAAAGAAAAAGTTTATACAAAGACAACTAGAAGAGCGCAAGGCCCAAGAGGAAATTCTATGGAAGCAAAAGTCACGCATCAGATGGCTGAAGGAAGGTGAAAGGAACACTAAATTCTTACACAGAACCACAGTTCAGAGAAGAATGCACAATACTATATCTTTTATTCAAAACAGAGAAGGCAAACGTTTGGAAAATCATGCAGAAATGGAACAGGAATTTATTAATCACTTCAAGGAGGTCCATCTGGAACCCACTTTGGATAGAAGGCCAGCAATCGAGAAAATCACTCAAAATGTTCCAAAGCTTATCAACGAAGAACATAATCAACTCCTTCTTCGACCTGTCCTGCTTCAAGAGGTAGATCAAGCGATGCATCAGCTGAAGGAGGGCAAAGCTCCTGGCCCTGACGGATTCACCACAACTTTCTTCCACTCCTTCTGGGACCTCATCAAAGATGAGGTTTGGCAGGTGGTTGAGGAATCTCGCACCTTGCATTGGCTTTTTCCAGCCCTAAACTCCACCTTCATCGCTCTTATACCTAAAGAAGCGAACACTAGAACTCCGGACAAGTTTCGACCCATAGCTCTCTGCAATGTTATTTACAAAGTGATATCTAAGGTCATTGCAAACAGGTTGAAGCCGCTCCTGCCTATTCTCATTTCTCAGGAACAATCCGGATACGTTGAAGGCAGGCAGATTCTGGATGGCATCATCCTCACTCACGAAGTCATCCACTCTCTCAAGCACTCCAAACAGGCAGGTATGCTCCTAAAGATCGACCTCTCCAAGGCTTTCGACAAATTAAGTTGGCTCTATATAGATAAAATGCTATTAGCCTTTGGTTTCTCACCTATGTGGAACAGGTGGATTGCAAGCTTAATTTCCTCATCATTCTACTCGATTCTTATCAATGGTCTCCCCTCTCAGCCTTTCAAACCCTCTAGAGGCATTCGTCAAGGAGACCCTCTCTCCCCTTTTCTCTTTGTTATCATGGCTGAAGGGTTGGGTCGCCATATCGAACATGCCCTCTCCTCCCGGCTTCTTAAAGGTCTCTCTGTTCATAACTCCCCTGCCATCACTCACCAGCAGTTTGTAGACGATAACATGTTGTTTGGTTATCCCTCTGTTCAAGAAGCCTCAGCCTTCAAGTCCATTCTCTCTGACTTCTCTGAAGCCTCCGGTTTAAGTATTAATAATGCCAAATCACAACTCTTTTTCTTCCACACCCCGCCCATTATTCAGCAAGCCATCGCTCACATCCTAGGCTTCTCTATTGCTTCACTCCCTTCTAAGTACCTAGGGGCGCCCCTCATTGATTCCGCTATCAAGCATTCGACTTGGCGTTTGCTATTGGATAAGTTAGAATCCCGTCTCAATCTTTGGACGCACAGATCTTTAAACATAGCCAGCAGATCAGTGCTTATAAAGGTTGTGCTTCAATCAATACCTCTCTACCTCTTCTCCATTCTGGCCGCGCCCAAGTGGGTCCTGAAAAAGATCAGAATTCTCCAACGCAATTTTTTATGGGGTTCGACAAGCACACACCGCAAATGGGCTCTGGTTAAGTGGTCGACTGTCTGCCAGCCTAAGGAACATGGAGGGATCGGGTTAAGGGACCCCCAGCATAGCAACGAAACCATGGGTGCCAAAATTTGGTGGCTTTGGCTCTCTTCTCACAAAAAACCTTGGGCCTCCTTATGGACTGCCAAATACGCAAACAACCGGCCTGATGCTGAACTTATCAGATTCACGCCTACAGAGAAAGGATCTCTAATTTGGAATGCGGCCCGTCAGCACTATCAACTTATCCAAAATCATAGTTTCTGGGAAATACGGAATGGCAACTCTGCCAGATTTTGGACTGACGCTTGGCAGCAGCTTCCAAAACTCACCAGTTTTCACAATCGGCCTCCTAGCCAAGATTGGGAAGAACAGCTAAAGGAAACAGTTCGGCATCAATGGACTCAAGAGACTGAGCAGGGGTTTAGGCAATGGAAACAGACAGAGAGATTGATCAGGATTGACGATAACCAAGCCAAAGAAACTTTGGATCGGGAGCCTCAAAAAAGGCGCATAAGATTCTCGGATGGCAAGGATATATTAAGATGGGGGTACACCCCAAAAGGCTCATTTTCCACCAAAGAGGCATACAAAATAATTTGCAATTACCAGAATCCTCTGGATCCCATCTGGAGCAAAATCTGGGCGACTGGAAACTGGCCCAAAGTCTCCTTCTTCTTGTGGCTCTTGGGTCATCGCAAAATTCTTACATGGGACAACCTCCGGAAGCGTACTATTCACGGCCCTTCCAGATGTCCCAATTGCTGTAATCAAGAGGAAATGCTTCAGCACCTATTGTATACTTGCCCTCTCGCCATCCACTTATGGGAGAAAGCCAGTTTCAGATGTCAAAAAAATTGCAAAGGATCCGAAGATGTCATCAACTCCATACGACTCTGGGACCAGCACCCATATAAAAGTGAGATCCTCAATCATTTATGGAGGCTTCTTCCAGGTTTGCTACTGTGGACCATTTGGAAAGAAAGGAACAGGCGCATATTCAAAAACCAATCCACCCCGATGGACATTATTTGGCACAACTTCTGTCTTAATCTTAAAGAGACTCTGGATTTGCACTCCTGGAGTCCGGAGGACCACCCCACTCTGGCCAAAGAAAAAGCCATTTGGGAAAATTGGAACTTACACCTTCCTCAAAGTATGATCAGTAAGAGACAATCACAAAGCCACACTATCAACAAGTCCGCTTGGTTCCCTCCCCTTTAGCACTCCTTTAAGCTCAACTTCGACGGTGCCTCCAAGGGCAACCCCGGATCTGCAGGGTTTGGAGGCATTATCAGAAACCACAAGGGAGACTCCTTGCTAATTTTTTATGGCAATATTGGTTGGGATACGAACAATTCAGCTGAGCTCGAAGGACTTTGGCAAGGTCTCCTCCTCTCTAGACATTACGGTTTCCATCCTTTGGAAGTTGAAGGGGATTCCCAAATCCTCATTGCTATGGCAAACCAACTCCTCAACGGGACCCGAGCGCACAAAACTGCCAACAGCTGGAGATTGGAAGCTCGTTTGGAAGCAATTGAACTTTGGCTCCATACCAATCGAGCCATCATTTTCCAACATGTAAAACGTGAGGGTAACAAGGTGGCTGACCTCCTCGCCAACCTCGGAGTCAATCAAGACCAAGCTCTTATCTCAGGCAGCCTAGATATTATTCAAAATCATGCTCACAAACAGGAATGCTATTCTCTTATCCAAAGGGATGCTAAACCCCCGGATGCGGGTGTTCCAAAGCTGATTTAATGTGATGGGTTGGAGGGCTGCAACTCTCTGCCGCCATCTGCCCTCCGAGTACGACGTGTTAAATGGCTTAATGCCCAACGCAAAGCACCATTTATCATCCCCTCATTCCAAAGCTGTTAGCTCTGCAAACTCTGGTTCTCGCTCGACTCCGGCTGTCGTGAGACATTCCTCCGCATGCTTGGGCGGGATTCACACCATGATAGTAGTTACGTTCTCTGATCTGTTTCGCTTGGGAAGGACGGCTTGGGAGCATGCTGCGGTTTGGTGCGCTGTGGGTGGCATTCACTCGCAACATGTTATTAACCACCTGCTCTCGGCTCCCACTCATAATCATTCTAATGTCAAAGATAACAGCGTCTACAGGAGGGAGAGAGTCGACCAGCGCTTGATGCATTTAATGAGAAGAGAGGCTGCTGGTTTGTTAAGCGCCTGGTGGAGTGTCGAGCAGCTGTTGCGACCCCATTTGTTTTCTCTTCCAGGCTACCTTGCGCGGGTTTTCTCTGTGGTTTGGGAGGTTTTCAGGAATCCGCTTCATCTCAGCATGCCCAGGATTCGTCATCGTATGAGGAGCAGAAGGGGTAGCTCGCGGAGCCACCCTTCCCATGCCCCTTCCAGTCCTTCTCCGGACTCATCATCCTTTGGGGAAGGCTCGAGCCATTACCCCAGCACTCGTTCTGGTCGGGGGCGCTCTCATGACTATCGTTTGTTTTGGGGTCCTCACTCGCACCGGCCTCCTGCTTCCTCTGCCCCTACTACAGGCATGGCTCGGTTCACTTTCAACAACAGTCTCAATCGCCCTCGCATTACTGCCATTCTATCGGTGGTCTTCCTTGAAGATAGCATTCCTGGGGATGTCAGCTCGCTTCCAACTGCTCCTGCGACGACTGTTAATGCTCCGGACACCCAATTTTCAGCTTTCAATCTCGATGATCGCAATTTCCAGGCGCCGCCTCCGCCTCGCCCTGCTGAACTGGTTCTGGATGAGGAAATGCTTTCTGCTGATCATGTAGCCCTGGCGACTCATGACGAACCTGCTTCTGACATGCACACCACTGGCTGGTGTAGGATTGAGGAGGAGCCCCCGGAAGATTAATGGGTTCATTGCCTGGTCTCTTCTTTGTCTCTGTTTCTCAAACCCCTGGGTTTTTTCTGTTATGGAAGCTTTGCTGTTTCTCTGGCCCTCTTTTGTATCTTTGGGGTCAAAGTATCCTTTAGAAAACTATGGTTATGCACCCCTGCGTGGGCATCGACAGTTTACAACACTGTTTTTTCTGAATTTTCTGCCTCCAGGGCAGCAGTTTCTGACTACGGTCTTGATGTAATTTTACCCGCCTGTTAATAGATAATTTTACTTAGAAAAAAAAAACAATATGAATGAAAGTGGTTCACAACCAAAGCAAGGATGAAATGCAGAGAACCCACATGCATTGCAACAGTGTGAAGTTGGTAGATTAATTGAGTTGGAAGACTCAAATAATTCGATATGAGCCTCAACCTCCTTGTTTGTTAAAGCAAAAAACTGGAATCACATTGATTATGATCAGTTTCATTACATAACATTAAAATTTCAAAATAATGGGGTCACATTTTATGATGAAAAGAAGATAAGCATTCATTATTTTCAGTCATTTATATCCAAAGGAAGATTTAAAATTTAAAATTAGTGAGAAACCACCTCACCTGCTCACTGTGACCCTATGGAAAATAAACAACCTCACTACCAACAACATGTAAGGACACAAGCGGTCCAGCACGGCCATGCCAAAGCTCTGAATTAAGGCATCTCCTTTCCCTTGCTTTATGTGACATGAACAAACAAATTGTCAATTGGATATTCCTTTAGAAACCTCTTGACATTCCAATAGTGACTGTGTAAAGTAATATGATTTTATGATTTTAAATGTTGCAATATAAAGCACATTAACTTGACAAATATTCCAAATGACATTATTTTCCATAGAAAATTTTACATTAATTATTTTTCTAACGTGTCACAATTTGATATGATGAGTTAATTTAACATTCTAGGTTTTTTCAATTGCATCTAAATATGAAATTCTAGAATAAAAAAAAATCATTGAAACACAAAATCATTCTAACTAGAGTAATGGACACATTAAAAGGTAAAAAGTGTCATTTGCACGTTTAAGCTCTTAGAATAATTTAAGTGGCAATTCACTACATAGATATCTTTTATTTAACATTCCATGAGACTTCATGGCCATATCATACAAAGAAAATCTTACATCATGCGTGACATTTTAAAATAATTTAATGTAAAAAATGGCAACAAAAAAAGATAGAGGTGAAAAGACGGTAACCAAATCTTGATCCTGACCTACTCATCCGACTAGACTGTTAACCAATTCATAATGCGCTGCAATTTATTCAAGAAATAGCAAGAAAACTAATATATGAAGGAAAGTATAAACCAATTCTAAAATAAAATTTGTTTCCTTGAAACCAGTGTACTCTTATAATTGATTACACCCTAGTAAAGTTTGATAAAATCACATATGATAACATATTCGGGTCATTTTGTCTAAACACAATAAGATGTGAAAATACACTATACCTAGGAAGTACAGAATAACGCTTCTTTGTGCATACAACATTCAATGTTTTTCACTCCCCCTACTAGTATGCTATGGTTCAATCCATTAATAATTTCCCCTAATGGATACAAAATCCATGGATATGGAAAAGAAAGAACTGTATTAATTAGCAGCATTTTGTAATTAATTAGCAGCATTGTTCTGAGGAGACCTGCCCTTGGAACCTAATTGTGATTCTCCACTCTGATTCCTTTCTCCTCAAAATGGCAGACTTCAAACGTGCTATGGTGTTGTCCAAGCCTCCTAAACCCCTAAAGGAGGTTGTAGCAGGATTACTATAATCCATAAAAGCCTCAAGAACATGCACAATAGCTGCTACCAAGTGTATATGTTGTGGATCCAAATATTTGAGAAGAGGGAGAAAATTTGGAATTAAACCCACGTCCCATAATGCAGTGCAGCAAAAATAAGAAGAAACTAGAAATGTTACAAGAGAAAGCAATGCTTCTTCTAAAGATATCAAATAATAGGATGATTCACTGGAAACTTTTTTCCATTGAGATTAGGGGGATATTTGATATTGTTGATGAAATATTGAGTATAGTTGAGAAGAGAAATATTATTACAAAGGCTTACCAAAACTCCACTCCCAGTCCTTCCAAAATGGAGCTGACAGTCCAATGTTTATTTTCATTATATCTTGTTGTAGATCTACCAACTCCATATTTGAATATTTATTAGGGTCGAGAAGGTCATTCTCTTGAGACAAGCACTACCAATTCATCTAATATCAAGTATTTTCATCTGACATGTCTCCCCAAAAGAGGATTCCTTTCTTGTTGAATGTGTGAGCTTGAAGGTGGGGAAACTATCGAACGAAATCACCCTGCGTCTCCAACACCAAATGGATTTTGTGACAAATCCCAAATTGTCTTTCATGTTCCACTTAGCCAAGCCCACAATTTCTTTTCATGCTAACCAATTACTCTAGGAAATTCAAATAAGTGAGCTTAAGACCTGGAATTTGGTGTGTTAAATTTTCTTAACCCTAGCAACTGGAAAATGTAGTTTGTAGTAAATTTCCTTGCTATAAATCAGTTAAAGTTTCAACTTACTAAATAAAAAGAATTGTTGGTATTTAACAGGTAAATAAAATAAAATCAGCAATAGCAAATTGGACACCAATCCCACACATGCATACACAGAAAATTTTCACATCAAAATTTCATGTTCATTAAATAATATCTTATCATACAAGGGTTTCCTTACTAGGAACATGGTCCTTTGTGGAAAATTACAATCTCCAACAACTATAGAAATTTTCTGGGCACCTCTGCAGGTTGTACTACTCGAATTCTCCGAAGCACCTGCATGACTTGCCATATGCTCAACCTGTAGTGCAGCCTTTCTGTCACCTATGTGGTTGTTTACACCCCTTCCCACAGCACATGTAACAATTTACTACTTCCTATGGCACACATGACTTCTCTACTCACTTTGCATAGCACATGCAGCGATACTGCAGCACACATGATTGTTTTGAACCCTCCATACAGCTGGCGTTTCTCTCTCAAGATGAGTATGGCCTCACTCTACCACTATTGTTGGATGATCTACAAAATTCTGTTGTACAACCTTATTGGGAATGATCCCTGCTGCAGAAGTCACTCTGCTATAGATTTCAGACCATATACACTTGGATGAAATTCCCTTTTCATCCAATCACATGTCTAGACACTCAAATTTGTTCGGAAGTACCTATCCAGTGCTACTATCATAAAGAGGTTGAGGATGAAGGAGATGATATCACACAAAGAAAAATCCCCCCTGCACTTTCCCCACTTGTTGACATCATACTAGTAAAAACAGAACCTGCCATGGAGCATCACCCTCTACACCCCTTGACACTCATATGGTAGCCAAAATAGTCACTTGAGTGGGAAGTTTGATCAAACCAAGCACCCTGACGTCCTTGGGGATAGTAACACATCCAAAGGGGCCAATGGAAGACCCTTCTGTTTGATTAAGATCATGGTTACAATCTCAAAATCTGCTCTACTATTGATATCAGGCCTTGCTACACAACCAACAAAACACAAAATATATTTGAAAGTCTAGTAGGATTGTGAAACCATGGTCAACTTCCTCATAAAGGGAAGGTCTTGATGATGCTAAATAGAAATTTTCCTTTGTATTTGTTGAAGTCACCAATTTTACATGGATATTGGTAGAATATATAGACTAAAGGGAATACCCAAATATCTAACAACCAACCAGGGTGGGGTAAATTTGCAAGCTGAGGGATTCTAGTTAGGAAGAGAGTACAACCTCACCAGGAAAAAAATAGATTGTTAGTCACTAAACACATCACTTGATGCCAGGTTGATTATGTCTAAACAAGTGTGAGCATCATCAACTAAACTTATCTAAGCACTATTTGGTATATAAAAGCTAATTTATTAGTGAATAGTGTGTTCTCCATAGTCACGCATCTAGGTCCAAACTCCACAAGAGCCAACATCTCAATAATGAAGGTCCAGTCCACTTAGTCAAAAGCTTTATCAAATGAAATTCAAATAAAATGGGTTGCTGGCTAGATTTTGTGTACATTTGAAGGTTTTACATGTTGAAACCATGGTATTGAGATTACTTGTTTGTACACAAAACTTGTGTTATCATTAGACAACCTAACAACCTTCCATGGCATTGACTAGATCCTTAGAGTCTCTGTTTTAGTCATGATCTTGTGTGCCACACTAAGCAATGAAATTGGATGCCAATCACCAATTGTGTTTGTGGCTGTTTTTTTGGGAATGTTTTTGCCAAATGACAAAAATTGTCACTAATCATGGCTCATGGCCTTGTAAAATTCACACATAATGCCATCTAGATTCTATACCTAGAGACTTTCCATTCCCCATGTAGCTAAGTGCTACAAAATCCTCCTCTTTTGAGAAGTCATCGTTCTTCAACATGCTTCACTCACCAATAAAAACCTTATGAGGATTGACCCTACAATAAGCATTTCTTGCAGCCACTACATGATTCATCACAGTATAAGGAGAAAAAAAAAATTGAAATTTCAATTTGAACATACCTCTAATGCCAATTGGAGTGCCGACAAAATAACTATTTGCATGGAGCAATCCAACATCCTGTTCATTGCCACTTTTCTTTTTTAAAATTCAAAATAGAATTTTGAGCCCTCATCTCCCTTATGAATCCATTGTAGCCTGAAACAAACTTAGGCACCCTTGGAAATATATTCCCCTCTTCTTCACCTCCCTCTAAACCATTATCTCCTACCATGCATCCTCTCCATAGAGGGACACATTATGGAGATCCTCTTCAATAGAAATGCACACCTACTAAAGTCTACCTTGTTGCAACTCCTTTCTGCCATCCTCCTATCCCAACCTCATGGATTTGACAATACAATGTCTTTGGTTACACCTTATAATACAGGTAGATTGAAATGAATTTTTTACTATTTCTCTAATGGAAGTATGTAATGTCCCTAGGTAATTTTTGGCCTTGGGGTTCAATCCTTATCTAGTGTTTTCAACCAATCATGAAAAAAATCATAACAACAGTGCACATTTATCAACTCAGATAATGGTAAGTACCCTTCTATATAATTCACTAATGATATAAGAGATATTTAACAATCATAAGTTTCTTCAGAAAAGCACCACAAGTTAGGGCTAACTGCCTAATGAACAGTAGACCTATACAACCAATAATCCGTCAATATAATTCTGACTATAATGTCAATATTCAATAGATCAGCATTCCAACTACAACTCACACTAGCACAAGTTTGGTTGGTAATATACTAATTAACAACTCACTATCTAACTATGTTGCCTCCAAATTTGTTTGTTTTTAAGAAGAGCTTGTGACAGGCCTTTCTTAGTGGAATTTCCATATGAGATTGGAGTAGTCTCTTAACCTGGTCAAATCGTTGGTTAGATCTTATGACAGTCCCCTTTTGATCCAAATTTCACCCGCGGTTGGAGAGTTGATCTTATTTCTGCATCACGTCAACAAACTAAATGTTCTGAAGGCATGCTTGGGATGTTTCATTATAAAAGACCTTGTCTGTAATTACTGGGGAGTGGTTTCAAAGCTTCATGTGATCACAAACCCCTGAAAAAGATAATTTTTGCGGACCTAAATACATGTTTGTGCTCAACTTAGTGTCCCTAAATTGAGTTCATTAATTGTCAACCAAGGCTAGTAAACTGCTAAAGTGTGGTGCACTACATGTGCCTAGGTATTTGTTTCTCACTACGTTGTGTTTAGTGTTTTATGATGTTTTTGGTTTTATGGTTTTATGTTTGAAAAAGTAAAGAACTAAGTGCTGGTGAAAAGAAGCTATTGGTTATTTAAAATAGAACAAAGCCTAAACTATGGATGACAAACAACAAATGCAAAGCTTGATAATGACTTCATTGCAAGGAAATAAATCACAACATGAGCTTGAACTTATCCAATTCATTCATTAAATATGTGTTGGAAGAGCTTGAGAAATGGACATGTTAAGTGTAAATGAAGTTCTCCTAAATAAACAATCAACTCACAATATTACAAAAAAAATGATTATTTGTACCACACTAAGGTTTCTATTCTAGATTAACCTATGATGTTGAAGTTACCCTATTCTACAACTTGACTTATCACTACTAGGCCTTATTCAGAAGTTTAGAGATTTTCTAGAATATAGTTTGGGAAAAAGGCTATAGGTGAATTTGTAAAATATTTGCATAATAATCCAATCCTTAAACTGATATTACTGACCCCTGTTCATGTGATGATGTATCAATATAAATTCAGAACAAAAGGAAGTTGTAAATAATGAAGGCTGAGAGACTAATTTTTGTCAACTAGTACTACTTGGAATACAATGGATAACACTAGGCTAGAATGCGGTCTATCAATCTTAAAATATAGTGACTACAACTAAACTAAAATGCCATTAATATTTTCTTGAACAAAATGAACTGAGATTGAACTAAAGTGCTACTAATCTACTTGAAGTACAGTGAACAGAGTTAAACTAGAATGCCATTATCAAACTTGAAATGTAGTGACAGAGCTGAACTAAATGCAATCAACCTCTGGAGTGTTGTTACTAAATTAACATGCAGCTAGTCTATGGAATTCTACAGCCCATCCCGTTTCAATATGAATGATATTTTGGAAGAGTTTGTAAAACAAGTCTGGCTATATTATTCTATGCAATTGAACATAAACATAATATTTGAAAGAAAATACGAATAGGATCTAAGATACCACAGTTGTCTCTTATTCATTGTTAAAGATGTTTTGGAAGAGTTTGTAGGAGTAAGTAAGACCAGCTATGAAACTTAGTGCAAACAAGCATAAATCATAAAATTCGAAAGGAAATGCAACTAAAATCTACAACACCACAGCTATGCCTTATTCATCGTGATGATATTTTGGAATATTTTGTAAGAGTAAGTCTAGCTGTGATGATTAATATAAACAAGTATGAAACATAACTTCAGAAACCTGCTTAAGCTAGAAATGAAAAAACGAGACTAAAATACTTATCTAAGCCGTATGAACAAAGCTGCTCAGGTAGCAGGGGCCCTCTACCACCAGAGTAGCATGAAAAATCTACTTCAAGATTGACTCAGCCTTTTAATAAAATGGTACTTCTTTCATTAAAAGAGAAATTACTTCAAAACAGAGTGTTTTCGGACTTCTGAAATCTAGCAATCAAACACAAAATGTAACCTTGTCCCTCGGTTTCCCGAGCCATATTTATAACAAAATTACATAACTATCTTGAGATAACCTAGGGATAATTGTCTTTCCAAATAAAAATCAAACTAGGACTCTGATGGTGGTCTCATAATATGATTAAGGACATCTGGACTGTCCTTGTCCTACTAGGAGTCTATCTCCTAGTTTGAGTTCCCACGTGCATAACCACCTACAGAATTCCATTCAAACTTCATGGAGAGCAACAAATGATGAGGGAGTGATGTGGAATACATCCATATGTGTTTTTCTCTGAGATGACACCTGGAACCTGCGTAGACATGAAGACAGCTACAGAATCGGCAACTAGCTACAGAATGTCTGCATTCTGTAGCTAGATCTAGTTCAAAAAGTACTACAATGACAAAATCATAAAAACATAGCAAGTTAGTCATGATATACATTCTTAAAGCAATTTTAATTAATTCTATTGATCATTTGAGCTTGTAATTAATAATGGACAAAGGAAATGGAGTGGAATGTGGTGGAAGAAAGAACATCTTTGGAGCTCAACATACCCCCACTGCTAGGTTCTTGCATGTCCTCATGCAACTATTCCATGAACTCTGAGACCTCTGCAAGGACATCCAACCCTCTTCTTCTGCTTTTCCTGGCAGTCAAAGGCCTTCTGGGCTTCCTTATGACTAACTTGAATCTCAAATTTGTGAGTGCCCTAGTTAACTTTTTATTTCTCTTCTTCAATTTTTCACTGGCCTTGTGTAACTTTTGCATTTGTAGAGACAGAGTTGAATTCATATCAGTTTTCAGTTTAACCTGCTCTCTCAGAATTTCATTCTCATTCTTGATATGTCTGTTGAGTATTTCTAACTCATATTTATCTCTCCTTAGGATATCAACTGCAGATTTTGGTGGACTAGGAGTTCTGTCTCTTCCTTCTAAAGCTCTTTTCTCTAATGTCTCAACATAGTTATAAATTTCTTGCTCTGCTGGGTCTATTTCAGGAGCTCCTTCATCAAAATCCTCCTCAGTAGGTGTTTCTTCTTCCTCTATGTTTATGACTCCAGTTTTTTTAACCTTTGTTTTATTTAGTATCCCTCTAAGTCTGTGGCTCCTTCCTGGTTGAGATGGTCCTTCTCATTTCTCTCTGGCAAATTTTCTTATTATCCTCTCTTTCTTAAGCTGCTTCCTAATCTGAGCCAATTTCTTAGAAATCATTTCTTCACTGCCTTCTTGTATTGTTTTACTAGTTTCAGTTTTGGAGGTTTTCCATCTTCTGCTTCTTTTTGTAGGTTTGTCTTCAGGTGGAGGTTCCTTGGGTTCTTCAAAGTGATTTCTCACTAAGAACTCTTCCCAATTATCTCCCATTTTTCTTCTAAGAAATGCATTATCAACCGAATATGATAAACATAGAAGGTACCATATCTTCCTTCACAAGTGATGAATTTTTGCAAGATAAGCAACATGTTCTTCCATTTGTTCTTTAGTGCAGAGCTAGGGATACCCTTTTTAAAAATGGAAACAGCCATACCTGGTGACTTGAGTATCTCCTTCCATGCCTCGTTATGAAATTCTCTATTGTTGAACCACCTTTCTCCTTGTCTGGGAAATTATGTTGCTTCTGCAATGGAGGCTTCTGTAATGGTGAATTTAATATCTCCTATCTCGACCTCAGCTCCATTGAATGACCGTGCAAACATTTTAGTCACCTCTTTGTGAAAACCACTGAATTTTTCAAAGAATTGCAACCACTCTGCTTGTTGTAACATTTCTCTGATTTGAGGATATCCTTCCAAGTACTTAGTTCCAACCGGTTCGGTCCTCACTATGAGACCCATCACTTCTCTTTCCAACCTTCAAATTGTTTCTCCTCTGTTCACGGTGACAATGGCTGTTACAGAGATTTTTTTGCCCCACAGACTTTTCCTCTATTTTACAGACTGAAATGGTTAAGAGTTGGCTACGGGAAAGAATGATATGGAGTGGTTACGAAATGAATATAATGAGGTGAGGATGATGTATATGAGTTGAAAGATATCACGGAAGAAAAGACCGCGGAGATATTTTGTAACGAATTTAAAATCATCGTTAAATGCTTTGGCCTAGTGACGTGACTAATCCAATCACTTCAGCACTTTAACCGTTTAGATTTTTAAATGATAATCGGATATGGGATTTGAAATGGTGGAATAGAAGGATTTTTATCCAAAGTTTCTACGGGAGGTTTGTTAGGCATGATCAAAAAAATCAATTAAAACAACTTTTTGAATTATTCATAACTTAACTATACTAAAAATTTTCATGATATGTCATTATAATCAGAACTTTTACCTTTGCCTTTCCTCTGATTTTTTTTTTTTTGATCTTTATATGCTTTGTTCTCCCCTGAAAATCATTACTTTTTGAGTCTTCATAACTCCCTTGATTTTGTTTGTTGTCATGGATATGCAAGATCATTTTATTGCAGATTAGGTGATTACTGAACAGTGCTTTCAGGATCTCTGGCTGCAGAATGTCTGTCTAGATGCAGAATGTTTGACTGGTTGTAGAATGTCTAACTGGCTGCAGAATGTCTAACTGATTGCAGAATGTACCTGTAGAAGACTTGAAATATGAAATGAAATGGTTTGGAGCATGAATGGAATGTTGTATGGAATGAGTTAAGATGGATAATAAAATATGGTGTAATGGAATATGAATAAAGTGAATAATGGAGTGGAATGGATCACAACTTATGAAATGGAGTGAAGTATGAGAAGTAGCCTGCAATTCATGATATGTATTATTCAATTGCAGAAAAACATCAAACTTAAAAATCTGGGATGGTAATGAGGTGGACCATGGGGTGAAATGAATGATGTGTGGATGAATGAATGAAATGGAGTATGGATGAATGAATGAAATGGAATATGGATGGATGAAATGAGATGGACCATAAGTGAAATGGAACTTCTTGCAGAAAAAGAACAAATTTGAAAAGCTAAAGTGTCAGAAAGATTCTGATTTTCACTCTAACTTTTCTGTATAAACATGCTAATGAGTGATTAGTTTTCATGTTTATAATTTTTTTATTTTTATTTTTCAATAAAGTGACTTCAGAAAATTCAATTAAGTTGATGAAGAAGAAATATTCTTCTTACTTCAGAAAATTCAATTAAGTTGACGAAGAAGAAAGATTCTTCTTCATTAACTTCACATCACTGTTTTCCTGGAACTTCTTGACAAATTCTTCTCTTGAAAGTGGCTTATGATACAGCTTCAATCTATGACCATTCACAAGAAAAGTGACCTCTTCTTCATCTATTGTCCTGATTTTTATTGCTCCATTGTCAAAAAATTTCACAATTTCATATGGCCCAAGGCAATGTGTTTGGAATTTACCTTGAAAATCTTTGAACTTTGAATCAAACAAGAGAGCCCAGTCACCTTCTTTGAACTTCTTTTCCTTGATGTACTTATCATGCCATCTAGTCCTTTGTTGTTGGACTATACTTGTTTTCTGAACTGCATCTTGTCTGATCTCATCCAATTCATTAATCTGCTCCAATCTGTGCTTTTGTGCCTCTGTTAGATCAAGTCTTAGCTGAACTGCCATTTTGAAAGTTTGAATCTGGAACTCTATGGGAAACAAAAATTGCTTTCCATAAACAAGTTCATAAGGAGTATGGCCTGTTGTGCTTCTCCATGTAGTTCTATAGGCCCACAAGGCTTCAGGAAGCCTATCTACCCAATCTCTTCTATGCAAATGGACAGTCTTTGTTAAGATCCCTTCAATAACCTTATTAGTAGATTCCACTTGACCATTTGCTTGTGGATGATAGGGAGTAGATTTTCTGTGTCTGATTTTGTACCTCTCCATCATTTGTTCCACTAGCCTTGATGTGAATTAAGCTCCTTGATCTGTAACAATTTCCCTTGGGACACCAAAACGAGTAAAAATATCCTCAAAAAGAAAATTAACTACAGATGCTTCATTAGCAAAAAGTAATGGCTTGGCCTCTACCCATTTGGTAACATAATCAATGCAAACTAATATATATTTCTTTTGTCTTGATGGAGGACTAATAGGTCCTACAAAATCCAAAGCCCATTTTTCAAAAGGTTCAATATGTACCTAAGGTTGTAATGGCATCTCACCTGAAGGAGAAGGTTTCCCTACCCTTTGGCAACTGTCACGCCTTTTGACATACTCTTTAGCATCTTTAAAAAGGGAGGGCCAATAGTATCCTAAATGAAGGACCTTATAGGCGACACTCTTATCGGCAAAGTGTCCGCCACAAGGTTCATCATGACATGCTTTGAGAATCTCAGGCATCTCATCTTCCCGAACACATCTCCTAATGATAAAATCTGGACCTGTCTTGTACAACTCATTAGCAACCCATGAATATTTTGCACTGTCATAAATGATTTTTCTTTTGTCTCTTGCATTCATTATTGAAGGAAATTTCCCTGAAACTAAATAATTAGCAATGTCAGCAAACCAAGGAGTCTGGGCAGAAATTGCAAAAAGATATTCATCAAGGAATTGATCTTCAACTGGAGTGTCATCTTTGATGTTTTGGAGTCTAGATAGGAAATCAGCTACTGTGTTTTATTTTCCAGGCCTATCTAGAATGGTAATGTTGAATTCTTGTAAAATCAATAACCATCTTATGACTCTGCCATTAGTAATTGATTTGTTCATTAGGTATCTAATTGCATAATGATCTGTGTGAACAAAAGTTTCATAGCCTATTATATAGTGTCTAAATTTGTTTATGGCATGAACAACAGCTAAAAACTCTTTTTCAGTTACAGTATAGTTCAACTCTGAAGGAGTCAAATTTTTACTGGTATAGTAGATGGCATAAGGAATCAGGTATTTTTGTCCCAATACTGCTCCTAGAGCTGTATCTAAGGCATTTGTTGAAATATGAAAAGGTAATTTCCAGTTAGGTCCCCTTAAAATAGGTGCTTCAGAAATTTTTGTTTTCAGGGTCTCAAAGGCTAACTGGCAATCAGAATTCCATTTGAATTCACAGTCTTTGGTAAGTAATTTGAAGAGTGGAGATGCTATCTTGGTGAAGTTTTCTATAAATCTTCGATAATATCTTGTAAATCCTAGAAAACTCCTAACATCTTTTTGACAACTTGGAATAGATAAGTTAGAGATGACTTCAACTTTTGACTCATCAACTCTAATCCCATCCCCTGAAATGTGATGTCCTAAAACAATTCCTTCAATAAACATCATAAAACACTTCTCATGACTAAGTGAAAGATTTGCTTCTTTACATCTCTTTAAAACTTTTTCCAAGTTTGTTAAGGCTTCTTCAAATGTGTTTCCATAAACTGTGAAATCATCCATATATACCTCTACACAATCATGTATTAGATCTGAAAAGATTCCTAGTACTGCCCTTTGAAATGTTGCGGGTGCATTGCATAGTCCAAATGGAAATACTCGGTAAGAATAGGTACCCCAAGGATAGGTAAATGTGTTTTTGTCTTGATCTTCAAGTGCTACTTGAATTTGGTTATAACCACTAAACCCATCTAGAAATGAAAAGTACTTTTTGCCAGCTAATGTATCTAACACCTGATCTATGAAAGGTAAGGGAAAATGATCTTTAAGAGTAGCTTTGTTTAATTCTCGGTAGTCAATACATACCATCCATTTACCATTTTTCTTTGGCACAATTACCAAAGGAGAAACCCACTGACTATCTGAAATAGGATAGATAAAGTTGACATTCAACAATTTCTGCAATTCTTCTTTAACAATCTCCCTAAGATTTGGATTCATCCGTCTTTGAGGTTGTCTGATTGGTTTACAATTTTCCTCTATGTAAATGTGATGAGTGCAAGTCTTGGGGCTTATCCCTTTCATATCAGTGTACTCCCATGCATATGTAGAAGAATGTCTCTGTAAGATCTTGACTAGCTCTTCTTGTTGAGATTTTTCTAGGTTCTTGTTTATGTTTAAAGTTTTGCCTGGAAATATCTCACTTGTAGAGCTGCCAAATTTATCCATAGAATGAAGAGACATATGTCTTGATGATAAAAAATCAATGTTGGATTCTTCTTGAAATTGTTCGTGTTTGTATTCCAAAGAGGATTCAAAGTTTTCTAAAGTATTCAGAAGTTGACTATCTTCACTAATTTCTGAAATTGTGAAGAGAGGTTGTAAGTCTTCTTCATCCTCTATCCATTGAGTATCATCTAAATATGTAATTATCCTTGCTGGAGGATACAAAGTGAATTTCTTAGTTGAACTACCATCAGAGATATACATATCACGGGATCTACAACTAATGAAAGCATCAGCTGTAGCTAACCAAGGTCTTCCTAATATAATAGGATGCCCTCCTAGATTATTCTTAGGAGTTAGGATCATAAAATCCACAGGATACTCCCAAGAATATAGGGACACTGGAATGTCTTCTATTACCCCATCAGGTTTGATCACAAATCTGTCTGCTAATTGTAATAATGTGGGTGTAAAAAGAAGATTAGGAAGTTTCAGTTTATCCATGATTTGTCTACTCATGATATTGATTGCTGCTCCTAAATCAATGAGTGTGTTTTGAATCTCAATTCCATTGATGTGAATTTTTAACAACTGGATTTCCTGGGTCTAGATACTTTGGAATAACAATCTTACCCATCATGATATCTGTTATTTTTCTTGCCAGTTGAATTTTCTTTGTCTCTCTTATTCTTTTTCTTGTTTTCTTCATGCTCAACTCCTTTATTGTCTTTGCTAAAATTGGAATTTCCTTGATAGCTTGTAATAATGGAATCTTAATACAAAAATTTCTCAGCTCATCTAGGAAATCATAATTAGACACCATAATTTGTTTTTCTACACCTCTATCAATTTGTAATCTTTCTGGAAAGGGAGGTGTAGAAGTAAATGTTGATGGCTGCTCTAATACAGGAGTTGAAATTATTGGTTCTTTTTGTTTTGGTTTTTCAATGTTTGGGTCCTGAAAATATGTGTCTTCTTCAAGACTTTTATTTTCCCGTAGAGAATCTTCCTCAAAGTTGTCTTGTTCTTGTATGATCACAGAAGGTTTCCTCTTTTCAAGTATTCTTCCATACCTAAGTTGAACATCACTAAGGTCTAGAGGAGTAATTAAATAAGTTGGAAACTATTGGCCTTCTATCATGTATGTATTCTGAGGATTTTTATTGTTGGGGTTTGGTATGGGTTGAGCAGGCAACTGATTTGATTTCTGAGGAAATGGTAATGGGAGTGGTTGATTTTGATGTTGTGGGTTCTGAGGATTCTATTGAGGATTTTGTTGAGGATTTTGAGGAGAAAAATGTGGGTATGGTGGATAGGATGGTGGATATTGATAGTACTGGGAGTATCTTCCATAGGGATTTTGTGCTCCTTGTGCCCAAGCTTGAGATTTATTTTGAAATTGGGGCCAAGGTTGCTACCAAGAATTCCAATTTAATGAAGGTTGATTATACAATTGATCATGGAATCCTTGTGTTTGAGGTCCTTGCCAAGGCCTTCTAGAGACAAAATTGAGAGATTTTGTGGAATTTGTAGGAGTTTCCTCTTGAAAGGCAGCTTTAAGACCAGGAAGTGAAGGACATCTCTTGGTTTCATGTTTTTCTGAACAAATTACACAAGTCTCTACAAATTTTGCATCCAAAGGACATTCTCTCAAGGCATGCCTCTTTCTACATTTGGGACAAAATATGGCTAAGGCATCAGATTCAAATTTTTGCTTGTTTTGTAACTTAAGGGTGTCTATTTGTTCACTAAGACTCCCTAAGATGTCAGATTTGAATTCATCAAGCATATGCCCTATCTCTGCCCTACTTACTGTCCCAGAAGAAGACTTACTTACCCTTGCAAGAGCAGGGTCTCTTGGACCTTTTACAGTTTTGGATTTCCCTCTTGAAAGGTTGATACATAACTCATATATTTCAGGTAATGTGAGCTGAGATATATCCCCTTTTCCCATCATGTTAAGGATATCCAACCATTCATCCCTAATTGTCTTCAACAAGAGAGCTTTTAAGGTGTCTTGATCTAAGTTCTCCATTTTTGCTCTTTTGATGTTGTAATGAAATCTTTCCAACAAATCTTCCAGGTTTTCATCTTCTTTTTGTATCATCTTGAACACTTCCTCCTTATGATTGACTGGCATACAATAATCCAAATACCTCTCTAGAAATGCTTGTTTCATATCTTCCCATGTCCTAATAGAACTGTTGATCAAAATCATAAACCACTTCAATGCTGCTCCTTTCAATGTTGAAGGAAATAGTTTAAGTTTTTGAGCATCTTGTAAGTAGTCATAAGTTCTACATAGGACTTCAAATTCAAATAGGAAGGTTTCAGGATCTTCAGTTTTAAGTCCATAGAAGTTTGGAAGGACAGAGGGTGAAATGTTTTTCATAGTTGTATTGGTTTCTTCATCTACTATGGGAAACCCAAAAGAGTTTCCCATTTCTCTTCTACCTCTTCCTCTACTTCCTTCTCCTTCTACACCTCTACCTCCTTCTCCTCTACCTCTACCTCTACCCCCTCCAAATAATGTGTGTTCTCCATTAAAGACTCCTCCTCCCCCTTCTTCTGCCATAGTTGATTCTTCTGTGGAAGTGGAAAAGTTTGTGTCTCTAGCAGGGATCCTTGAATCTTCTTCTAAGACAGGTTCAGTGGATGAAGTGGAAGGTCTTTCTAATGGAATATATGATCTTAAGTCTTCTAGAAGTCTAGGATCAGTAAAGGATGGAATGTGGGTCTGAGTTGGAGGTGTGCTGGCTCTTGGTCTAGGTGAAACAAGAGGTGTTCTAGGAATCAAGCTTCTGCTTCTGCTTCTTATGAATCTACCCCTTGAGTCTCTCTCTCTACGCATATCATTGTTTTTTTTTTTTTTTTTGAAGTTAAGAAACAAGGCTACCTAGTTACACTTCCCCGGCAATGGTGCCAAAATGTTTGTGCTCAACTTAGTGTTCCTAAATTGAGTTCATTAATTGTCAACCAGGGCAAGTAAACTGCTGAAGTGTGGTGCACTATATGTGCCTAGGTATTTTTTTCTCACTACGTTGTGTTTAGTGTTTTATGATGTTTTTGGTTTTATGGTTTTATGTTTGAAAAAGGAAAGAACTAAGTGCTGGTGAAAAGAAGCTATTGGTTATTTAAAACAGAACAAAGCCTAAACTATGGATGACAAACAACAAATGCAAAGCTTGATAATGACTTCATTGCAAGGAAATAAATCACAACATGAGCTTGAACTTATCCAATTCATTCATTAAAGATGTGTTGGAAGAGCTTGAGAAATGGACAAGTTAAGTGTAAATTAAGTTCTCCTAAATAAACAATCAACTCACAATATTACAAAAAAAATGATTATTTGTAACACGGTAAGGTTTCTATTCTAGATTAACCTATGATGCTGAAGTTACCTTATTCTGCAACTTGACTTATCACTACTAGGCCTTATTCAGAAGTTTAGAGATTTTCTAGAATAATGTTTGGGAAAAAGGCTATAGGTGAATTTGTAAAAGATTTGCAGAATAATCAAAGCCTTAAACTGATATTACTGACCCCTGTTCATGTGATGATGTATCAATATAAATTCAGAAAAAAAGTAAGTTGTAAATAATGAAGGCCGAGAGACTAATTTTGTCAACTAGTACTACTTGAAATACAATGGATAACACTATGCTAGAATGCGGTCTATCAATCTTAAAATACAGTGACTACAACTAAACTAAAATGCCATTAATCTTTTCTTGAAAAAAATGAACTAAGATTGAACTAAAGTGCTACTAATCTACTTGAAGTACAGTGAATAGAGTTAAACTAGAATGCCATTATCAAACTGGAAATGTAGTGACAAAGCTGAACTAAATGCAATCAACCTCCGGAGTGTTGTAACTAAATTAACATGCAGCTAGTCTATGGAATTCTACAGCCCATCTCGTTTCAATATGAACGATATTTTGGAAGAGTTTTGTAAAAACAAGTCTGGCTGTATTATTCAATGCAATTGAACATAAACATAAGATTTGAAAGCAAATACAACTAGGATCTAAGATACCACAGCTGTTTCTTATTCATTGTTAATGATGTTTTGGAAGATTTTGTAGGAGTAAGACCAGCTATGACACTTAGTGCAAACAAGCATAAATCATAAAATTCGAAAGGAAATGCAACTAAAATCTACAACACCACAGCTATGCCTTATTCATCGTGATGATATTTTGGAAGAGTTTATAAGAGTAAGTCTAGCTGTGATGATTAATGTAAACAAGTATGAAACATAAACTTTAGAAACCTGCTTAAGCTAGAAATGAAAAAAAGGAGACTAAAATACTTATCTAAGCCATATGAACAAAGCTGCTCAGGTAGCAGGGGCCCTCTACCACCGGAGTAGCACGAAAAATCTACTTCAAGATTGACTCAGCGCTTTCAATAAAGTGATGCTTCTTTCATTAAAAAGAGAAATTACTTCAAAACAGAGTGTTTTCGGACTTCTAAAATCTAGCAATCAAACACAAAATCTAACCTTGTCCCTCGGTTTCCCGAGCCATATTTATAACAAAATTACATAACTGTCTTGAGATAACCTAGGGATAATTGTCTTTCCAAATTAAAATCAAACTAGAACTCTGATGGTGGTCTCGTAATATGATTAAGGACATCTGGACTGTCCTTGTCCTATTAGGAGTCTATCTCCTAGTTTGAGTTCCCACATGCATAACCACCTACAGAATTCCGTTCAAACTTCGTGGAGAGCAACAAATGATGAGGGAATGATGTGGAATACGACCATATGTGTTTTCCTCTGAGATGACACTTGGAACTTGCGTAGACATGAAGACAACTGCAGAATCAACAACTAGCTACAAAATGTCTGCATTCTGTAGCTAGATCTAGTTCAAAAAGTACTACAATGACAAAATCATAAAAACATAGCAAGTTAGTCATGATATTCATTCTTAAAGAAATTTTAATTAATTCTATTGATCATTTGAGCCTGTAATTAATAATGGACAAAGGAAATGGAGTGGAATGTGGTGGAAGAAAGAACATCTTTGGAGCTCAACAATACACTCAAGAGGAAGTCCGCATACAGGTAATGTCCTAAATGCTTCAAACTGGGCACTAAAAACCACCTAGTAACCTACTGATCTCCTATTTTTTTAAGAACAGCCTCGCTACCTCCTGTTTGGCTTCAGTGCCTCAGAGAGGACCCCTTTCATCCTCACCTTTCCTTAACCAATGGTTTTGAGCTTGGGTGCACCATAGACAAATCATAGAGAGAAGATCTTGCTACCCAGAAAAACTAATGGTGGTCGGGCATCCCACAGAAAGACCTTTGTTGTCTTGAATAGGACTTATTGAACAAGGACAACCGATGAGAATGCATTTCCTTTCTTGCCAAAATGAATCATAGATGCTCCAAAATATTATGTTGCAAGAGTTGTAAAGGAGAGAGGGGGATTAGCTTTGGTGGGATCACCTCCACCAAAACTAATCAAGAGAAGAAAGGAGTCTTAAAACTCTCAAAGCTCTAGCTCAAAGAAAACCGAGATAGCCCATTCCAAATCAATGATGAGAAAATGACTCTATCTCTTTATTTATAGATTCCTCATGGGGGTCTCTCTTCCTAATTTAATGTGACGGTTTACAAGCATAGCCCCCAATTCTGCCTTTTTGCTCCAGCTACCCCAAATTTACCTAATGTTTCCCCAAAACATTGGATAATGGGTTTCCCCCATTATCAATGACTATAGCCTATGGGGTTGGATAGGCTACTTCGTCCTCCCTTGGGCACTTAGTCAACAGGGAAAATTTTAAAGTAGGTTAGGAAAAGTGTCTAACCTCTATTTTCTTGACATCTATGTAATTACAAAAGTGGGAAGGCTTGGCCTGATCGATATGTGTGCACATAGAACTGACATTGTTGTAAAATTAATCATTAGTCATCTGTTGCAATGAAAAATTAATCATTAGTAGATACTTGCATCACACCATGCTCTAAATGTTTTATACATAAGTGGAAAGCATGGCCCTTATTGTCTTTTCCATATAGTCAAGTGTACTTGAAGCATTTAAGGTCTTTGTTCATGCATTCCCAAGCAGATATGGGGAAAATGTTAGTTAGTAACTTCGTAGTTTCAATGACACCATATGGATTATCAACAAGTATGGAACTTGTTTGTCTAATTAATATGGTATTTCTCAGCATATTAAGGACAACTTTGGCAAGTTCCTTTCTTTATGGGGAAAACATTGTGAAAGAGAGCCTTTTCATATGTATGACTATTTGTGGGACAAGAACACAGGCAAGTGGCTGTCATGGCAAGCTCTTGTCATTCTGAAAGACTTCAAGAAATTGATTGATTCTTCTGCAATATATTGATGATTCCCAAAGAATTTTTGTTCAAGCTAAGTAAATAATCTGGATATTCTTTACTCCATTTGGAAGGATTGGAAATGGTCTCGTGAGATACCATTTATGGGCACTATTGAACCAAGAAATTCTATGACAAGGACTGACAACTTATTTAGTGGAAATTCATCTCAACAAGGAGTGGAATGTTTAAGACCATGAGTCAAGGTGTCCCTAGAAGTGTCATGATATTAGAAATCCAATTCGTATTTTAAAACTGAAGTACTTATATTGTTGGTTCTTCACAATATTTTGGTGATAAGGGATCAATTTCATTTCATTTTTCTAATGAGTGGTTATTGTATGGCATGTTGCAACTTTGAATCTATCTTTCAAGGCCATTAATATTAATCTCTATTTTAATCTTTAATTTTTTGTGTCTTGTGTTCACTGGAATAATTCTTTATTTGGGAGAAAATGGATGGTTCAAGAAGCATGTACAACTGTGGGATGTTACATGTCTAACAATTTTTTCCTAATTATAGAAGTGATACAGTTCAGCAACGTTTCATGAGATGAACAAATCATGTTTGACTATGTAATTTTTGTCCAACATTGTCATTTTTAGGTAGGATGTGGACAGTCTTTAAGTTTGGGTCAAGGAGTGTTAACTGTTATTTCTTTTGTAGGCAAGCAACTCTTATTTGACTACTTTTTGGCTCCTAGCTGTAACAACTGTAATTCTTAATGAAATATCTATGCCATTTTCCCCTAAAATATTTTTTTAGGGTGCGTATTACTTGCATTTTTAATCCATAGGTGTGAGAAGAGGTTAAGGGTGCAACTGTATTTTCCTTATGGTAATTATGTCTATGTTCTAGGCCACAGTAAATAGTAGCTTGTGAAGGAAGTCTAGAGGGCCGAGAGACCTAGTCTAGGGTATCCTTACTTAGCTGCAGCCACTAAGAAGCCAACGCAATTGGATCAAAGGTTACAGACCCTTGGACAGAAGTTGTGATCCCTAACAGAGGATTGTGATCCCTTGTTGTAGTGTATATCAACATGATCTTTTGTTGAACATCTTTGTTGCAGGACGCATATAGAGGACCATTACTACAACTAGTTGTTAAGTTGTTTGAGAGAATGAAGGCATGGTTAAGTCCTTCTTACTAGGCCTGATATTCCTAGGCTTGAACGCGGGTTTTAATGGAGAAAGATGGAAAATTCAGGTAGCCCTAACCAGTACTCAGAATTGCAGTCTAAGGTTAGATCTTCTATTTGGAAATTCAGTGTTGACTTCAAAATCATTATACTCTCTCTCTCTCTCTGTTGAACATTTGTTTATGAATAATAAGAAGAATTGATCAAGGGATTTCCCGAACTTGGGGTTTTTCCCTAGCTTGCGCCATATCCGTGTGTTATCTTGTCTTGGATTGTCTTTTGCTTCAATTATTTGTGTTATTTCTTTAGTTACTGTTTATATGATAATGAGCTATGTGATTTCTAATGGAATCTAAATGGCTTATGGGATAATATGTTTAGTGAAGTAACTAAGAACATGCTCCAAAATTAACATGGTTTTAGAGCTAGATAAGGTCAATCCCAAGCAAGATAAGGAATGCAACCACAAGGAATGTAAACAAGTTTCCATCATGCAAGGGACTGTTAGAATTCCAGTTTGGGGATTCAAATTAAATTTGCAAACCATTATTGCAAATTCCTCCTTCAACATTTAATGGAAGCATCGAACAAGGAGTAGAGCATAGTCAATACTGTTTTGGGCAGTGTCTCTCTTGCTAGATCAGACCACAAGTCAAGAGGTAAGTATTGATGGTTTTTCTGTACTTTTTCGTGAGGGGTTTTTCTATGTTTACAAGGCTGCTGGAAGGTACTGCTGCAACATTATGAGGAGAAGGATTTGAGACGGTCAAGAGGCCTAGAAGGGACCTCTTGCCCTAGCCGAAGTGATCTCAAGAGACAGTGTAGGTAAACGGGGGTGGTTCCCTTCCAGCCATGCTTTGAATGTCTAGTATTACAGCATAATGGGAAGCATAGTTGGTCATGAAATCACAGTGATTTGAAGCAGGGTTTAGTAAGCTTACTTTTCAAGGAAGTCTCTCAGATCTTCACTCTTGATATTGCACCTATGAAATAATTGGACATTCGTTATATAGTTATGGTCTTGGTATGATTTTCCTATAATGTCATATGGAATATGCTTCAGAATGATTCTTTGCATTATGAACTTTTTTCTTGCTTCAGTCATATATATGTTTCTCATATTACTCTACATTGGTATGGCTTCCCATATTGGCAATAATGGGTATCAACCCATTCCTATATACTCTCAAATTTGTGCATGGATGTCATTGTGCAACAACTCCAATATGGTATTTTTATTATGGCAGTATAAGCTTGACCTCGATTTCATCAGTTGTATATGAATGATGATACAGTACATGAATATATGGAAGTGCCTCCATCCGTTCATATATGGATTCTTTGCTCTATTCGTATGGTATATTCCCACTGTCTATATTCGTTGAGTTTTACATTGTATACAGAATAGTAATATTACCCTATATATGGTGTCAGGAATCCTATTCGAGAATGATGTTGCAGTGGAGTAGTTGCAATATCCTCCATCTCAAATATCAGTGCTCTCGATCACTTTGGGTCGTATTGATTATGTTCACAATCATGTTCCTTCAATATTGTCATCATTCATATATATTGTCATAGTATAATCTTCTTAGCATCAAGCTTATCGATCCTTGTTCAATTTTGAGAAGAATCATTTTTTCACTTTGAAGACCTATAGTAGCATCATTAAAGGAATAAATTTTTTAGGTATCTGAAGACCAAACCTCCCTTCTGACATAAATCACTACAAGAATTCAGGTTGAACATTGGACATTCCATTAGCATAAGTCAAGGATGCATCAAGTATTCAATCTTTCATGACAAGCATCAGAACCTGGAGGGAAGAAGATAGTTCTTCTTCACCAGTTTAAAGTGCATTAACTATTTTTCCACATTCTTCTGCAATAATACTGAACCTTCGAATAAATTCAGTATATCAGATGTAGTATTTTTAGCTGAGAAGAAGCTTGGCATAATTTGAAATTTCCTTGGTCTATCTAGATGTTAAGATCAGGCTAGAAGCCAGTATCCATGGCATAATCATACTTGGGAATCATTCCAAGGCTAAATTCAGAGTAATTCCCTTGGTATCATTAATTTCATTCATTCTTACAATTTCAGTAATAAGGTTCTAGTGATATAATGCTATTGAGATCTGTCATTTGAATAGGCAGAGCATGTGAGAGAGTTCACCTATGTATTGTTGAGGTTTGGTATTCTAACGTGTCATCTTAAAAATAAGGAGTAGATTGATAAAATACTTAAGAAAGAATTAAGAGGGAGAAATATTGATGACTTTGGCACATGGACCAAAGGAATAGTGACTGGAAAAGTAGCAGGTTGCATATAGCTCTATAACTATAATTTTGGCAAGGTCACTTTCATTATATTTAGAGGGAGTTATGGACAAGCCATGATGATTGGATTGTAAGGATGCAACTACTTTTGATTGATGACACTCTCATTTTTCAACATAAGAGGGAGATGACTTTTGAAGTCAAGATGTAAGACCTAGCCTTGATGCACTATTCCCTACACTTAAGGATTGATGGTAAAATTGTCTGCATATGTATATCTTGTGGGATACCTGATCACCACCTTATCAGACATATGTCTCACTATGAAAGTTCTCAAGTCAATTTATGGGTGAGCCCCATATATTGGACAACTGCTTAATCAGATATCTTAGTGATTCTATATCGTGATGTACACTACTGAAATCTAAGGTTTCATGAATATTTTGATGATAACTCAATTGAAAATATGATGGATGGAAATAGCACATCTAAGTGTTATATACTTCCAGCACTACTACAGTCGAATGTATAAATTTAAGAAGCATCTTCAGTTGTCATTGTTGTATATTGCAGAATAGGATTCAAAGAATCCAGTGTTTCACATAATACCACTTTATATGGTACAACAAAGGAAATTCCTATTTTATGTCATGTTTGAGTGATCTCACATTGAGCAGGATGCCTGATGGACACTTTTATTTCTAGAAAGACAAGCTTAGGCTTTTTATCTCCCTGGGTAAGAGGGAGTAAGATTAGTTAAATATTTTCTTCATCAAGATATGCAAGAAGAAGAGGAGTGCTACATGATGCCAATATCTCTGTTGGATTTTTTATACCACTTTTTATTTATTTTTAAGGATACAGACAAGGAGAAAGAACCCTTGAATTTCAAATGACTAATGAAAAACAAATAAAGACTAACAATGACATTATTCCATGAACAGTTGATTGACACTTAAAATAACTAGTAACACAACTTCATAACTTGATTCTTTCATGATGACAAGTATTTGTGTGATGTATGCATTCAAATTGAGATCAATCATAGACATGCTAGTAATTAGAAATAAAACCTACCAAAACCACACAAAAACTAAATTGTAAATATAAACCAAAAATCTATATGTGTGAATTTTTATACTAAGGTTTATTTGGCATCCTCTTGTTTAGCTGCAATGATAAAATAAAATGTACATTGTGGAATCAGGGAAGATCATGTTGATTATGGTAGCCAAAGAAAACTTTATCAAGCAAGTAACTTGTCAAAGAAATTTTGTGGTGGAAGTATGCAACAACCCTTTTGATGTATGTACACAATACACATGGAATTTGTTAACAAGAATTCATAATGTTGGAGTCTATGGTGTCATTATAACAAAAAACAAATGGAACCTTCAAAATGCCAAAATCTAAATAGAAGTTGAATATTGAAATAGGGGACTCAATTAGAGAGAAGGATTGATTTCACACAGTTCCTTCATGTGAATAAATTGAAAAACAATTGTAGGCCGATGGTATCAATAAAAATATAACACCAAAATAAGTAATATTGGAGATGAAATAAACCAATGAAAAATAGTGATAAGTTAACAAGAGAAAAATAAGTTTTCTTCTGTTGCAAGACAAGGTCATTTTGTACATTCTCACAGAATTAACAATATAATTCAAAACAATGAAGGATACAGGTATTTGCACAAACATGCCCTGTTATCACTTGGACTCTTCAATGCCAATTTACCTTCCATCCATCTATCTACATATGCTTGAGTGTGTATGCATAAAGACAAATAAAGGGCCTTAAAAAAAGGATTTGTACCTAATATCGTCAGATTATCTTGTGATAGCAGTGACACCCTATCTATCCAATAGATTTGAAGGATAAGTCACATGGAAAATTCAAACCCAAGTACAGGCACTTTTAGCATATTTCTTGTTTAAAGTTATATAGATGAAACAGCTGAAAATGAAACCCACCAATTTTTTCATAACTAAAAGGGAGTTGTGGTGAATTTGAAGGAGATGAATAAATTTAAGTCCAAGTTGATCAACCTCTTATGGGTTTCTGCAAGTCTGTTTTTTGCTTGTGGTGATAGTGTTTTGGTGATTTTCGAGGGCCAATGGTTAGCCCTATGAAGAAATTGTCACGCCATTATGATTGAAATATGTGGCACAAAATTCAAATGATAATAATCCTTATAGAAGTAAAACCATGACGACAATGAATTTAAATTTAAGAGTGTATAGTTTCTAACTTGAAATTAGCGGGAAGACGACCTTTGAAATATTTTTTTTTAACTAGTAGATTCAGGGTAAATTGAATAGAAGGGTTTTCTTTTTTCTTTTTTTGAAAAAATGAGGGGGGGGAATTTTATGGTTTCTAGGTTTTCACACTCTGTGCATTGGGATGATCAATGGTAGTGGTCACTGTAGCTCTGATGGCTTATAGGAACTGCCTCACCACTTGTATGGACATGCATGGTCTTCATTAAATGATCCTCAAAATCGTAACTGGTCTCCCTTCGAACTCTTGTTTAACACTCCCATTTTTTGGTTTACGCATTTTTTAGTTATCTATTACATCGTTGTTCCATTTTTGCATCCTTCTAGTGTGGAAGCCATTCCAGCATTTGAGACTCTCCCTCACAGTGCGGTGTTTCTAATAGTTTTGTGATTCATCTCTCTATGGTCTCACTATGGTTAGCCCTAAAGACCATGTCGACTTAGAATCGGAACCGAAGGACATTTTGTCGGTCTGGGGGTTGGAACCAACCCAACAAAACCTAGAGAAGGTCAAAATACCAACGAGGTCTCCACTTGGCAAGCGAGGTGTTGTTGATCTGGACTGGGAAGTCAGTGGTAGTTTACATTTATTAGAACAGTCAAGAAGCCTCTCATCAAAGGTAGTATCCTGGCTACAGGCAATGGTGTCCTCAGTCGGTCTAGAGAATGCAATTTTACAAAGAGCTAAAGGTTGCATTTCCCCGACCAATTTTCGGGGAAGATCTTAATGTCTCTCTTAGTCCTTAATTGGTGGTATCGAAGACGTGGTAAAAGGAAGTAGTATGCTAAGGCATGAAGGTTTAAAATCTTGTTTAATTGAGGAGGTAAAGGCAGTGTCTCTAGGAGTGGATCCACATTTGGATAAGACTCGGGGATGCAAAATCCCGCTAGTTGTTTTTCCTGGTCTAGTGTATGAGCAGACTTTGTTTTTAGAGCATTTTGGTGATAATGAAGGGTTTTTTGGGGAGAATCTGTTTAAAGGATTCTCGATTTTGGAGGATTCATATACAAATTTTCAGCCTAAAAATGAAAGTAGGTAGGAAGGTAATATGTTCTCTCAGAAAATCCAAGGAATAGATAATGAGATCTCTGTGGCTGAAGGAGAACCACCAGCTTCTTGACCCCAAGACTTAGTCTCCACGAATCAAGGCACCACCTTAGAGTGATGGGTCACTGGTTTATTTGCTAGAAAAACCCCCTGAAGAAGAACTATAGAATGATGAAGCTCTCAACACTTCTTTTGGTATTGGCCAGACCTTTGGCTCTAAGAGAAAGAAGGGGAAAGTAATCAGGAAGAAGGAGGTTAGGCCAAACTTGGTATTGGGAGTGGAAATTCTGTTGGAAAAGGCCTTGGAAACCTCAGAACTTATCCCAGTGGGGTGTGCGAAAGGTCATTAATATTCCTCAAATTATATCGCAAAGTGGATACATAAGTCTTGGAGTGGAGGCTTGACCACTCAAACAGAGGTTATCATCTTCAACAAGGGCTATTTTATGGTCAGGTTCACAAATGAAGAAGCAGTGGAATGGGTTTTGGAAAGGAACTAGGGCTTTGGCAATTTCCCAATATTCTTCAAAAAATGGATGCCATTATTCGATGGACAAAGAGAAAGGCTCGAAAAAATTTCAATTTAGGTGCGTCTGTCGGCCCTCACGCCCTAGCTCTTGTCGATGGGAGTGCTCAGAGCCATTGGAAATATGTTGGGCACATTTCCTGAAGCAGATATGTCATTCCTGGTGACAAAAGAGAGGAAGGTTGCTCAAATTTTGCTTCAGTTGGACCCAAGAGAAGGGCTAGCAGATATGATGTCGATTCAACTGCATGGTCACTCTCTCTCTCATATTCTAGATTGTGAGTATTTAGCATTATTTTTCCATCATTGTCATAATTATGGTCATCTAGAAAGGGATTGTCCTTTAGGCTTCCGTAGACACAAGAGACATTGAGAAGAGCCCGAACTTGAGGGAAGTATTGGGGAAGAGGTGGAGGTTGAGGTACAATAGGCAGAGTTGCATACTCAGCATGATGGCTTCATCGATCCAATGCAAATTTAGCTGCCACCAAAGGGGGGATAGGCGGAAGCAGTAGACACGGCTCAGGAAATTCAGGGCGAAGTGGAACTCACACAACAGGTGCCTCTTCCTGTGGGTACTAATACTACCCTTACTACTCCTATGTCTGTTAATTTATTTCCTCAGTCTGTGTGTCTCGAGCTTAGTCCCTCCAGCCATAAACCTTTTGAGTCGTGTTCCCTTGTTTCCGATCTTATACCTCTTGAAAGTATCATCTCTGCCATTTCTGAGTTATCTTTATCTGACATTCCCCTATTACCTGAAGAGCATCCCTCAAGCCCTATGTGCCCTACTGAAATTCCTCACTATAACCTCAGGTCGAGAGGCAAAAAAATATTGTATTGTTGTCCCTGTTGGAGGTCTTTGGATCCACTTGGAACCCTCTATTCCTAATAAAACAAGAGGTAGAAAATCGAACATCTCCAAAGAAAAGTTGAAAGAAAACATCGATATTGATGATGGCAAGAAATTATCCCTTAAAGGGGCGCTTAGAGCAACGATGTCCCCTGTCATGTTTTATCGATGATTGTGATGTCTTATAACTATAGAGGGCTGGCTAGTGCCCACAAAAAAATGGCTCTAAAAAGTCTCTTCAGTTCAATGCATTGCGATATTATTTTGCTTCAAGAAACATGGGTGAAGGGGACATGGTGATGAAGTTTTTAACCCAAATTATTCCTAGGTTGTCTTTTTTGGCCCTTGATGCATCTGGGAAATTAGGAAGATTGGATTTTGGATTCATAGATTGGAGCATCAAACTTCTGAATTCCTGGGGGTCTGATCCGGCTCTCGGGGATGAGGTCTTTTCTTCTAATCTCAGGTTACAATTCTCCATTATAAATATCTATGACCCCTGCCAAGATAGAGTAAGATTTTAGAACTCTTTCTTCTCAAAGTCTCTCATAAACAACTTTATGATAATCCTGGGATAGAATTTTAATGTCTCTTTGTGTTTTTCTGAGCCTTGGGGGCCTCACGCCCATGCAGATCCCCTGGCGGAATTCTTTCTAAATAAATTCAGGAGGGGCAAATTCATTAATATAGATCCAGTCAAGCATAGCTGAGTTTACCACTATATGTATCAATACATAAGGTATTATATTTTAGTTTAGAGTGATTGATTTATTTGTCCGTGGACCTATATTAGTTATCCAAGTCTCTTTTCTTTCTCCAGTCTCTTCCTCACCTACAAATGGAATCCTTAGATTTAAATTAATATATGTACATTTCAGCCTATTGTGAAGGACTACAAGGTTTTTTTGGGAACCAGGATGGCCTACTAAGTATTGAGAGTAGATCACTATTGAGAGGGAGCCTCTAACATCATCTCTTGGAAAGGGAGGATCATGATCGTATTAGAGGATAACGGGGTGGGATATTTTATCAAAAACACAATTCCACCACCGCAAGATCCCCAACACTTGTCCCAACATAATAAGAATTACATCGAGGCCAATTTGATACAAATTTGATAAAATTAAATTTTGATAAATATTTCTTTTTAATTTTATCAGGGAAAAAGTTTTGGATTCACCTAAAAATCTGCACGTGTTATGTGTATTGCAGATGTGGATTTAAAAATTAGAGTATGATGAGTCTGTCCCCTCAATTATTCACAGGAAGTGCTTCTAGAATTTTGGACATTTGGTAATTCTATCTAGGAGGAGAGCTAGATGCATATTCCTTGGTAGTTTTAGGTTCGATGGAGGAATAGCATTATAAGGAGATTATTTTTGTACTTATTTATGCACTAGATTTCTTGAGTCAGTTTTTGGGTTTGGGTTGTTCATTTTGTTGGATTCATGAAATAATTTGAGTCTGTGCTAAAGGATTGCATTGGAATCCTTACATTGGCCAAATTCAAGCTGTGCTAGTATTTTCCACCCTATTGTTCTTGATTCATTATATTTTCTTACATATATTCAGATGGATTGGTAATATTTATCGTGTGTGAAATATCTTTGCACGATTATGATCATTGTAAGAGGATGAAATGTTACCATGTTTTTGAAAACTTGTTGCATGTTTTGTTTTGAATTTATTTGCACGAATGTAGCTTTGAACATAGTATTTACTTCTCACATCCTAATATTCCTAAAAATTACTTCTCAAACTTTGTTTAATCAAATAAATCCATCCCAAGTAAATGGGTGCATAGTCGTTATCAAAAATTCATTTATTATCACTTTGAAAGATTGGCACAAAAAACTTAATGAACAAATGGGTCATTTTAGATACATCTTAAGAGAAGAAGAAATGTATTCAATAGCTATAAGATAAAATCAAAATAAACAAGATCTTGTGAATCGTTGAAAGGATAGACACACCTATACTAAATATAACAAATTTCCTTGTGATAGAGATCAATGATAAGTACCTTGTTCTGGTATATTTGCTATTTCATTTGGTAGCCCATGACCATTAATGTGAACAAGATCAAGATTACCAATAGATTTTCCAACATCAAGTGTTCTTCCCAGGATCTGCCCAAAGATAGAATATAGTCATATATTGATACGTTGCAAGAGAGCATTATGGTGGACAGGCTGAAGTTGAACATAGCCAGTCTCTTTAATTTAAAGATATGTACATGTTTCAGGGATGGATTAATAACTTATTAAAATGTTGTTTTTGTACCAGTCACCTATAAGCAGAGTTATATCACCATCAGGTGGAGGGAATAGAATAAGGATCAAGGCCCTGCTAGCTACATTTAGTCCTTCAAAGCCCCTTGTATCTTTCTGCAGATACACTGATGGAAATTAATAGTATCTACCTGTCTGATCCTTCAATTGGAACTTGTACATAAATTTATTTCTTGGTGGTATGGGGCAGTTTGTCCTAGGTAATCCATATTTTCACAAATTTCTCCATTATTTGGTGGTTTATGATCTTCTATAATAGCTGGGGCCTCACTAGGAATGTGCATGTACTGTTTGATGTGTTCTAGGTTTTGTATACTTTTAAGAAACGATTTTTTCAATGATAGAACATAACAGAAGTCCATCCCAACGAAACCTGCACCAGTTAAAATTGTTATGAATGATCATCTTATACATAAAAGCAATCAGTAACAACAGAAATTACCCACAATTTACATTTAGTTTCATTGTTGATACCAGGATTGGAGTTGCCCTATGGGAGTAGAACCATAGAAAGAGCAAAGGAGTAAATACCAGTTGCATTTAAAATCTCTAGACTCTGAATCAACCATTCAATGGATCAGAAAGTGTGGAAAAATGGGCTCGATTTTTTTTCAATAAGGTCTAATTTCTTCTTCAAGAACTGATCCTCAACCCTGAAAGCCCTAATGGTCATTGTTCTTGCTATGACTTGCCAAAATTATTTGCAACAGGTCATTTCATTGTACCATTTAGTCTCAAAAATTATAGCAGAAGAAAAATAGTCTTCTCAAATACAACTACCTTGTCTCCTGAATTGTGCATCGTCGACATGCCATTGCCCTCATTCTTCCCCCCACTCTGTGCATCATCGACATGTCATTGCCCTCATTCTTCCCACCACATTGTGCATCGTCATCATCCCATTACCCTCATTCTTCCCACCACGTTGTGCATCGTCAGCATCCCATTACCCTCATTCTTCCTGCCACGCTCCATAGAGGCCTTCCTCAATTTTTTTAATGTGATTGCTGCTTCTTGCTAAGTTTTGCATTGTCTGCATGCCATTTCCCTCATTCTTCTAGCCATGCTCCATAGAGGCCTTCCTCTTTAAATTAGTTTTAATGTGATTGCTACTTCCCACTACGCTCCATATAGGTCGTCTTCAAAAATTTTAATGCCATTCATGCTTGCACGAATTAGGCGCAATTTTTGAAAGCTATTAAACTCTCCGAGGGACTCTCTATTGGATTTGACAAATAATGTTCACGGTTTTTATTTGTGTTGTTTTCAAATATTTTTTTCATTTAGTGATTCTTTTGAACAAAATTTGAATATGTATTTTATTTTTGAGTGAAAAAAATAAAAATAATACTCTATTAAGGGTTGGAAAAATAAAACTTCTATGTGTAAAGAGAGACAATTATGTTAGATACTAGGAAGGGGTAATATTTATTTGTGGATAAATTTTGACAAGAGCGATAATAAATTAGGGTAAAAATTATTATTAAGGGAAAAAGAGTAGCTGGTTGGTTGGTTGGTTGGTTTAATTGATTATTATCAATGTTGTAGTATTTGTTTAGTTCTTTATTTCCCCTAGTTAGGTTCAAATTCTTAATGAGACATTTGTCCTATCTCTATAACACAGGAAAAGTAGAAGCCTCTAAGGAGTAGGACCACCTCGCAAGTGTATCTCCAAACATCTTGACCCTTCTTACTAAATCACATGTTATTAGTATATACTAGCAACATATTGGATATACTTTTGGTTTATAGTGGCAATCATTCCATTTCGTCTCAAGTATAGCTCAAATCACTTTGATTAATTACTAGTGTTGGATTTCTCTATAAAATGTTCCTAGAAGTAAAAAAGAACATGACTGTCAATCTAGAAGGGCAGTTTCCCCAAGGAATGTGACCACCCCACATGTGTATTTAGAGATGACTTGACCCTTTCTAAATCGTATGTTATTATTACATACTTGCAAAATATTGAATATACTCTTGGGTTAGAGTGGAAGTCATTTCAATTCATCTCAAATGTAGTTCAAGTTACTCTAATAATAAATATATATTATTTTTTATATTTATGACAAGGTTATTGACTATGTTAATATGTGTTTTGGTTAATCATTTTAATAGCAACTTCTATGTTGGTTAAGTAGTGATTGTATAAAAGTGTTCTAATTTTAGCATTATAGATGGATTCATGGACCCCTTTAAGGGCATCATTGTATCCACCTACCTAAATTTTAACATTACAGACGAGGGTCTCTAAATTTTAGCACTTCAGATAGACTCAGAGACCCCTTTGTCTCTAAATTTAACACTACAGATGGATTCAAAGAAGGGGGTCTCTAAATGAATTTGCAGCGATAAATTTTAGAGACAAAAGAGTATCCATAATTTTAAGGGGTAGTCCTACCAATCAATCCAATCAAAAAATAGTGGCTCTCTCTTGTGGATATCAACGTAAAGCCTATTCAAAGTGCATCCTAGGCTTCTGGATAACTACATGAAGGTAATATTCTAACCCCGACTAGCCCAACGCTCTGTTTTGCACATAAACCCCTAAAATTATGGCTACTTTCCTCTCCAATTAGCCTTCTACACTTATTGGAAGCGATCTCGGTTCTCATTGTAGATGGATTCATAGACCCATTTTTCTCTAAATTTTAACATTGCAGCTAAGACCCCTGTAGTGAAATGTAACATTTCGGTATCAAAATTTCAATTTTCCATTTCTGGAGTGACACAATTAAAAATTACTAACATAAATGATTAATTCATATACTTGTTATACTAATTATTTGGTCATATTTTTATTCTTGGACTACAATAGTCATTTCTGATTATCATTATTAATTTTGTCACTTACTATCTAGTCATATATCTTAATCCTAGACTAAATTAGTCTTTCATGTTAGTCGCTTTTGGTTTAGTCACTTATTATTTAGTCGTATATTTTATCCCTACACTAAATTCGTCATTTCAGTTAGTCATTTTTAGTTCGGTCACCTAAAATTTCTCAAATTTAGTAGTAATTCACTTGAAATAATTGTGATGGCTAGCTTTTTTAGTCACCTAGTCACTAATTTCATCATTTTCTATTAGTGATTATGGTGGAATTCAAGAATAATATCACAGTATAAGCCACTACTAAGCTCTTATTTGAACGAGGGTGGGTACACTTTAGGATCCCATAGTCCATTATCTCAGATCAATACAATAGGTTCCTCATTACATTTTCATCAAGTCTCTAGTCAACGTTGGACACCAAGCTCACTAAGTCCACAACTTTCCACCCCCAAACAGATGGCCAAAAAGAGGTCATCAACAGGATGATCATACACATTATGTGCATGTACAACTCAAAACATCCACGCACATGGGATGAAAGCCTCCCTTGTGTCCAAAAAAACTACAACCAAGCTCTCCATAGCTCATCTTGCCACAATCCCTTTCAGGTGGGCTTGGGATTCCAGCCACTATGTCCCATTGATGTGGCCATACCATTTGAAACTACTCAAGAAGATTCGTCTCATGTCCAGTCTGAAGCCGACAAGGTGAAAAACTTCATTGAGCACATTCAACACATCTTCCAATAGGTCCATGACATATTGGACAGATCCAATGATAAGTAAAAGTAGCAACATGATCAACATTGGGTGCCACACGAGTTCGAGGTGGGAAACTAAGTTTGGATACATTTGCAGAAGGAGTGTCTCGCTGGGCCCCACCGCAAGCTTAGCCCACTCCAATATGGGCCATATACAATTACCAAGGCTTTACGAGATAATTCCTTTGAGCTCAGTATTCCACCATTCCTTGTTCTGCACCCAGTTTTCAATGTGGACCGCCTTAGACCCTAATTTCCAACATTTTTCGACACATCCGACATTGCAGAAAAACTCACACCAACAGAGTTAAACCAAAATTGCATGGAACAAGCCTCAACTGATCATATCATGGACACATGGATCAAGAACATCTGCCAGAACATGATCCAACTATATCAATTTTTCAAAGCAGGCCAACTCCTTAACCAAGGCAAGTTGTTCACCAGGGGCCAGATTCAATAGAAATTTCCTCACCTCATGGAGGCTCTGCATGCAATGGGGACCATTGCTTCCTAAGGAGGAGGAATGATCTAGGTGGATATTGGTGGCCCCCCACTGATTCCACCTAGACCTCCATTATGTTTCATCAGTTTCCTTCTTTATAGAAGCATTTACTAATTTTAGCAGTTTTTTAGGATCTTAAACTTTTGGAGAAGTTATGACCCCCTAAACAAAATATTTTTGAGGTCCGTAGCAAGCCCATAGCTATAGGTAGGGTCCTACTGAAAATCCTATCGTAATCTAAGAAATATTTACGACGATATATAGCATGCGCCAAACAAAGATAATATGACTAAGTTATGACCTCGGGAAGTTGGCTACCCAATTAACCCAAACAGGCCTACAAACTCTTGGTGTTCCATCTCCTGTGGTTAGGGTTTTGGTTTTTTAGGGTTTTCCCATTTTGTTTAATAAAAAAAAGGCCCTAGAGCCTCATTGTAACATATTTCATAGGCATGTAGCCGCCATGTCTCTTCTTAGATATAAGTTATTATCGCCCGAGCTAGTTTACTTACATTATGTTTGTAATCTTATTTCAGTAATTTGATATTAATGAAATAAAGTATATTTCCTATTTCATCTTCGTGTTCCTGCATAAATTTAGATCATTACTATCAGTGTTATATTTACATCCTCAATTACATATAATGGCTCTTTGAATATGATTTTTTAATATATTTCTACATAGTTACGTTCGTAAATCTAATTTTGTCATCATGAGTGTGCTTCCACAAATAGGTGTTCGAGCTACAAGTATTGTCACCCTTTCATCATCTGTTGGAGCCATGCCTCCCATTACACGTAAAGTGGCCTCCAAAGAAGCCTCCAAGGCAAGCACTAAGGAATAAATTTAAGTAATAAAGCCAATCATTCCAAATTATGAAAACACGCAATGCTTCATTGATTAGTCAAATGAGGACACATGGGGTCGCATAAAAGATACATTCATGCAAAAAAACAATTGTTGACATTAGGGGAATTTTTACGTCTAAAATGGGTCTCTTAAGGAAATTATAAAATAATATTAGACTACATCATCAAATTTTATAGGGAAAAAAGAAAAAAATATTTTTCCAACTCGTATTTTCAACATATCTCCTTATGGGTTTACTTATATTTCAAGCAGAAACACTCGTTGGATGAAGATTTTGATTCTTCATCCAAGGAGTATCCATGTCGCATACTTTCGATGGACCTTGCTACACGAAAAAAGAGAAATACATGAAAAACATGATTGCAATCACATTTTTCATGTTTTTTTCTCAATTTTTGTGTAGTAGGGTCCATGGAAAGTATGCAACATGGTTAGTCCTTGGATGAGGAATTAAATTTTGAATCCAATGAGTACTCCCGATCGAAATTTGAGTAAAACCTTAGGGATATAAGTTCAAAATATGAGTTGAAAAAGTAGTTTTATTATTTAATTATTTTTTAATATTTTTATGTTTTTTACTCCAAAAATGGTGAATCATCCCCCATGGTTGAAATAATCATCTTGAATCCTATTGAACCCTATCGGGTGTACTTCCTAGCACACAGGATGACAGTGGTCAAAAGAGATGTGAAATTCGATGAAGAGAAGGCCAAGTGAATTTCCCTTGAGAGGGAGCTTCAGTTGCATGCAGTTGAGGATCTCTTAACTACAAAATAAGAACCTCAAGATGTGGATAAGTCACATGCAGAGGAAAAAATAGTGGAAACACCCACTCATGTAGATACATTCCGAGACGGAAGAAAGGGCACTAGAGAGGCTGACAGGTTGGTGCTTGATGCTAGAGAGAATGTGGGAGCACCCACATCACAAAGTAGGAAGAGAAGATCCCTAGAGTTGTACACTGGCTACATGGCTCTTATGAGAGAGTGTTTAGAGATAAATCCATCCCCTTTTGAGGAGGCAATGCCACAACTAGTTTGGGTTGATGCTATGATTGAGGAGTATGACTCCATTATCAGAAATAGTGCATGGGAATTTGTTCCAAGACAAGAGGGGAAGTTAGTTGTAGGACCCAAGTGGGTCTACAAGGTGAAGTAAGTAGAATATGGGATTTTTTATAAACACAAGGCCATATTTGTGGCTAGAGGGTTCTCTTAGGTGGAGGGAATTGATTACAAGGATACCTTTGCACCAGTTGTAAGGTACTCATCAATCAAATCCATCCTTTCACTTTTAGCACAGATGGTATGGTAGATACATTAGATGGACGTAAAGACAACCTTCCTCAATGGATTGATTGAGGAAGAGGTGTACATTGAGGAGCTAGAATTTTTTGAGACCTTTGACAAATAGTCACATGTTTGCAAATTCAAGCGAGTGTTGTATGGAATGAAACAAGCACCTTGTGCTTGCACTAGAAAATTTGGCCTAATTTTCGACGGCGAATTCGTTGCTATTCTGACACATAGGCACCGTAAGAGCGATAGATTGAGCTTGGGAAAAACTTGGTTAGCCATTACGTCACAATTCCGACACTTCAATAAAGTGTTGCAAGAGCAACACTTTTGCGATGTTTCCAAACAACTGTCACTCTTCTGACATTTTCCAAACCATCACTCCTTCAACGTTTTACAAACTGTCGCTCTTCCGACGTCTCCCAAACCATCACTCTTTCGAAGTTTTACAACTGTCGCAATTCTGATGAAATATCATCTGACATTTATAACCTTGTGCGTCCGACGCTTATGTAACGTTGCTTTACCGACAAAAAAGTTAAAAATATTTTAAAAATCAAAGTCGCTCTTCCGATGTGCAATGTGTCGGTATTCTGACAAAAAAGTAAAAAAATATGTCGCTCTTCCGACGTGTAAAACATCGGTCTTCCAACAAAAAAGTAAAAATATTAAAAAAAGTAACGTCGCTCTTTCAACGTCTAAGGCGTCGGTCTTCCGACGCTTGGTTAAAAATATTTTAAAAAAAAATTCCACTAAATGTGCTAGTTTTAAGTAATATTTTCCATATACAAATAATTAATATTAACGTCGCTCTTCGTCTCAACTTGTATAAGCCTCTAGTTGTCACCACTTCAAGTTTTACTATTGATTTTTCATGCCTCCAATATCATCGAGCCCTCCACAGTTGAATCTTTAATCCTCCACAAATATGTCTTACCTGAGCTTCAAATAAACACTGGTATACACTTCTATAGATGTGTTCTATCTTAACTCCAAGGAAGCACTAATTTACCCTTCAAATATACTCCACATATGTGTTAACACCACTCTACTTCCACAAAGGTAATTCTAAGGTGTTCTTGGGCTCAATTCCACAAGACCGAACTTTACAAGCTAGATTGGTATACGAAACATAAGTGAGTGAGTCTTATCACAGTCTTGTAACTTAACAATGAGCTCATAAATAAAAATATGTGACTTAGCTAATTCGAAATTTCTGTCCAAGCATCAGTAAATAAGAGATAATCTGAGATTTTAATAGATTTTCACCGCATAAAATATGTCAAAATCCTGTAGCTATATCCCTGCCTGAGACTGCAATGAACAGGTCCAAAGTATGGCGGCTTTAATAGAACCAAGCCTCAATATAGGGTTGCAATAGGTCCGAGGGTTTAACTGATTCAAGTCTTAATAAAAGGCTACAACACAGAACTGAGCTCTTATGGTATATCTCTATCCTCCAATAATGACAAAAATTAAATTCTCTTGAGCATGGTAATAGAACTAAATTTGTTTACAACATTCCACAAGATATCCATTCAAATATACTCCGCATATGTGTTATCACCACTCTACTTCCACAAAGGTAAGTCTGAGGTGTTCTTGGGCTCAATTCCACATAACTGAGCTTTACAAGCTAGATTGGTATATGAAACATAAGTCACTGAGTCTTATCATAGTCTTCTAACTTAACAATGAGCTCATAAATAAAAATAGGTGACTTAGCTAATTCAAAAATTATGTCCACGCATCAGTAAATAGGAGATAATCTGAGATTTTTATAGATGTTCACCACATAAAATATGTCAAAAACTTGTAGCTATATCCATGGCCTGAGACTGCAATGAAGAGGTCCAAAGTATGGTAGCTTCAATAGAACAAAGCCTCAATATAGTGTTGCAATAGGTCTGAGGGTTTAACTAATTCAAGTATTAATAAAAGGCTACAACACATAACCGAGCTCTTATGGTATATCTATGTCCTCCAATAATGACAAACATTAAATTCTCTTGAGCATGGTAATAGAACTAAATTTGTCTACAACAGTCCACAAGATATCCATTCATTTCTAGAAATTCTACAAGAAGAAAATGAAAGTCATGTGTAACAAAGTATTATGAAAAGACTTCAAATTATTGTCATATTGGAGCAACTAGCCTCTGACAGAAAATAGAAAAAGAAAAATCAAGACACTGAGTGTGCCCAAAGGATTGTCCTTGGAGTGGAAATTTCTATCTGGATCCCTAATTTTGCAAAAAATATTTCTTATATATACAAAATTATTTACTCACCAACAAAACGAAAAATGAAAATGGGAGGGCATACACAATGAAATTTATATCCTTTTACTTAAGGAAAACAAAATCAGAATAAGATGCATAGTTTAACAATTTGGCATCCTCAATTAGCAATGATCATTCTACCAGCATTTCCATATGTACCTCGTCAACAAAAAGCAACCAAAGAACTGACCTCATTTTTAATACATTTGCAGTGGAGTCCCCAGAGAACACACGATGTAGAAACTCACAAACAGTGAAAAATACCAATCAGCAAATCCCAAATCACACATCAGGAATCTCCCAACAAGAATGCACTCCAATGCAAATGCCCCTAAAGAATGTTTTCCAACTGAGATTGCAACATATGTGAGCCACTGCAAACTATATGGCATGCTGGTGCAAGGTTCTTTGTAAAATCCATTAATGATGCATCTAGTAGAATGCGAACTTCTTTTCTTAACAATAAATGAAAAGTTTAGGTATATTAAAAATATCTCCATATTTGGTCGAGAATTAGACAACAAAATCTCCTAGGAAGATTAGTGTGAAAATTACTACGAATATTTTTTCTACAATGTTTTCTAAGTGCTAAAGGAAAATATGAAGCAAGATGAGCAAACCGAAGATATAGATTGTAAGATGTAAAGGTGAAAAACTTGTTCAAAAAACACAAGATGATATTTTCATTAACTTTAAGTTTCTATTCACACTCGAAACAGAAATTTTCACTTGCTAGAAAGAATAGAAAGACCTTAAAGGTGAAGACCTCTCTTAGCAGAATGACACTAAAATATGATGTCAAGTATCTCTAAGCAAATTACAAATCTAATGTGCCATATAGATATAGGAATTACAAACACACTAGATGGCAATGTCTACCAGAGCATCTCACTAGGGACAAACCACTACAAGAGACTGCTAAATTATACACTTGAGATATACAATAAAATTCATGAAGGAAATTTAAGGTCCTTAGCATATAATCCTTGCTTAACATGAATTTTTCCTTGATTTCTGTAATAAATAGGGAAGCCAATGCTTAAATTTTTATTGTAAGATTTAGTCAACCTGGAAAGACACCCTTGCTTTTCCATAGAGTAGATGTATTGAAGTCTACCTCTTTTTGGTGGTCCTTGTTTTGATATAATACATCTTCTCGAAGAGGAGGTTGGAAATATGGAATTTTACTCTTTCCCAAGATGGCCATTGCTGGCTCCAAAATAAGACCCCCAGTTGATCAACCAATGGCATGAGAGATAAATGCATTTAAATATTGAGAAAAAATAAAATAAAAAACTGATGCCTAATGTAACCCTCAGGGGAATTGGGAAAAATTTTCGGTCAATGCCCAAACTAATAGCAGTCAATGCAAATCAAATGCAGCATAGCATGCCTTGCAGTAGGTGTAATAAGAGCACGCCGTGGTGAAGTCAACTTGAAATAACACAAATGTGCCATATACTAAACACTTAGAGGGGCTTGATACCAAAAACACTCTCAAGAAATATGAGCTAAACCTTGCAACAAGAGCTCTATGAATGCAGTGTATTTGTCCTGCTATATCTTCTCATGCGATGTGCAAGAGGAAAAGAGGTACACTGAAAGCTGATGTGACGCAAGGGGTTGAAACTTCTAAAACAAACTAGTAGTTCAATGATTAATGCAAACATGTGGTGTTCTAACATAACTTTGACATGGAGGTATTTGTCCCAATGTTTGTTGGATTGATGATTTAATGATAAGTTGTGCATGAATGTCTTATTAATAATCTCAGTATGGTCATCAATCTAAGACTAAAAACATAGGGAGAGAAGCAACCTGAAGTGTATCCAAATTTGTTGGAATATTAGTATTGCAGCTTTTGGTGCATCATCCTTATTGTTGTATGGAATCGACAAACCATGTTGGAAAAAAAAACACACTATTATGAAGATGTAATCATGGTTATGTTGATTAGTAGAATTTCTAGAAATAAAATTCATTTAACTAGATTTTGATGGTTAAGAAGGCACTGGTAGATGTTAAAATATGCCAAGCTTTTGATTGGGAGGCATAGACAAGCTACACTGAGAGCACCGATATTTATAACCATTAATATTCTTAGCATGATTCGGAAATATGTTGCAGAAGGAATTGAAGAGCCTCATCGATTGAAAGGTGCCTTCCAAGGAGAAGGAATGAGATTCTTTGAGTAGTTTATTTAGCACCAACTAACACACATGAATAATTCAATTTGTACAATAACTTATTGAAGAGTATAATTCAGGAAAGGTGAATTCTGCAAAATGAGTACAAAATATGGATAAGTAGGATAAACTAATTTTTAGTCATCATAATTAATGCATATGATGTCTAATGATTAATCTGCTAACAAGTATCCCTACGGGGATGGCTCAGAAGGTATAGACTCTATTATCTCGTTTGTGGATTCATGTTGTTATTAGATAATGATGTAATTATTGAAGACATTATGCCTGTTTTGTATGGATATGTGTTTGAATTGACGAATTGTAGAATTTCAATGGTTGATGGTTTGTACATAGAATATTTTCCTTTTCCGAGGAAGAAGTGCCACGAGTGTTTAATTGTTTAAACTATGAAAAAAAATTCCTTGTCATAGGCAGCATAACCTAGCTTGGCATGCAACAGGTATTCAAAGTGATAAACCATTGGATGTTCTCCCTACTTAAGAATGATATCTATGGAAAATTATGAGGAATTTGTCTAAAATGAGACCAAGATATTTCAAACTTGGACCTTCAAGTATAAAAATAAAATGTCCTACTGAGTATATTTAGACAAAATATTGAAAATATGACCACATAAATGAATATTTTTCATTTGATAGAACAAGAAATCAAAACGAAAAAATAAATCTCCTAAGTGAACCCAAACAAACTGACAATTTTTTAAACTGGTAATCATATTTATAGGCATATACATAGATTTAAAACACCTCCCTGGTAACTTTAATGTCACTAAAAATTAATAAATTCCATAAAAAAACCAAACTTGCTAAGATCCCAAAACCAAGAGTACTTACAGCTAGGTGTGGTGAGCTTAAGAGTCCTGAAGCAAATATCATAGAGAGCCTCATTCTCAAGCACCATACATTCATTTGCATTTCCTACCAGCTGATGAATAGAGAGTGTGGCATTGTAAGGCTCCACCACTATGTTTGACACCTTAGGAGATGGGAAAACAGAGAATGTGAGCATCATTCTATTAGGGTATTTCTCCCTAATCTTGGAGATCAAGAGGGTTTCCATTCTAAATCCATTACCTCCTCCCAAAGAGTGACACACTTGAAACCCTGTACACAACAAAAACCCACATCATTTTAGCAAATGAAATCCTACATTTCAAAAAAAAAGGTCAAGGATTCGAATCTAAAAAAGACACATACCTTACAGGAAATCACAGTTCTCAGCCTCCTTCCTAACGACATCAAGCACAAAATCAATGAGCTTGGTTCCTTCTGTGTAATTCCCCTTGGCCTAGTTGTTTCCAACCCCGGATTGGCCAGAAAAGAAGTTATCAGGTCTGAAGACCTTTCCATAAGGCCCTATCCTCACACTATCCATGGTGCCAGGCTCCAGATCCATGAGCATGACTCGAGGCAAAAATCTCCCACAGCTCGCCTCATTGTAGAAACATTAACCCTTTCAAGATGTAGATCTAAAGTTCCCTGATATCTCCCAGTAGGATCGATCCCGTGTTCTTCATAGACCACTTCCCAGAACTTGGATTCGATCTAGTTGCCACATTAGCCCCCCTGAATGTGAAGGATCTCTCACATTTCTGCTATCAACCCAACTCAGATTTGTATCAGATCTGAACTGCCCCTCTGTCGCCACTCAATACATCAAGAATTGTAGCAGAAGATCGCTCAGTGATTAAGGTAAGAAAAGCATCATTAGGTTGCTTCCTATTTCAATAAATCTGCGTGTAACACCTCTAGGATGCAATCAATGAATCTGAAGATCACCTATTGTGTTTTTGATGTAGGCCATATGGATTCAGGTCAACGTTCTAGTCTTTTTATTACATACATATTTCCTCACAAAGATAATGCTAGTCTCCAAGATTATGGATGTGATGTGACTATTATAATTTAATTTCCAAAGATATAGGTGTGATTCCTGTAGATGTGATGATGTTGCGTGCAATGCCTTAGACTTCAGAACCTGCAAGAAAACTCAACGAAACCCACAGAAACCAAACCAAAAGAACAACGAAACCCCAATATCAACGAAACCCTGAACTGCCCCTCCAAACAGGATTTGCCACATCCTCCCTCCTTCCTTGGACAAACCATGCAACTAGAGGGAAATGTACGAGGGAAATTAAAACTTTAGATATTTGAAAATTTTTGACATTTTGGAAAGAAATACGATGTGTTTTTTTAAGGCCACTCAAATTCCATTAAATAAAATGTGTGAGAATTTTCTTGGGGTTAATAAGGGGTTTGGGTAAATAAGTGGTATTGCTGATTATAAATAATTATTAATGAGATTAGATCTAAGACATTTATTTGAATTATAATTATATAAAATTGTTGAATTTTTATTTCATAAACTAGGGATTTTGGTTGATTTTTTAATCTAATTACGTGATATTAAAGATGAATTATGGTAACTTAAAAATAATTTTTATGTGGTTAAAAGGGAAGTAATAATGTTATGGTATGAACGATTATTTTCAATGAAATTTTTGGTTTATTAAGGATAATCAGGCGAACGATGCCACAGGGAAGCAAATGGCAAACGGGACGCCCGAACGTGCACAAGGCACCCAGGTGGTCACAACTTAGCAAAACTGATACGGGTGCCCTCGAATGAAACGGATCGACCCGAATGCACTCAGAGAGGTGATCTCACATGGAACGACATGGTGCGCTTGACCGAATGATGCCACAAGGGAGAAAACGACAAACAGGCTGCCCGAACGTACACAAGGCACCTGGCAGTCACAACTTAGAAAAACTGATACGGGCGCCCTCGAATGAAACGGCCCAACCCGAACATGCCTAGTTGGGCGACCTCACACGGCGCGCCCAACTGAACAATGCCACAAGGGAGAAAACGGAAAACAGGCCACCCGAATGTGCACAAGGCACCCGGGCGGTCACAACTTAGCAAAACTGATACAGGCGCCCTCAAATGAAACGACCTGACCCAAACATGCCCGGTCTGGCGACCTCACACGGCGCGACACGGCGAATGATGCCACAGGGCAGCAAACGAAAAATTACCCACCCAAACATGCACAATGCACCTGGGCGGTCACAACTTAGCAAAACTAATATGGGCGCCCTTGAACGAAATGGCCCGACCTGGACGCACCCAGTCAGGCGACCTCACATGGCATGACATGGCACGCCCGACCAAACGATGCCACAAGGGAGAAAATAGGAAACGGGCCACCTGAACGTGCACAAGGCACTCAAGCGGTCACAACTTATCGAAACTGATACAGGCTCCCTCGAATGAAATTGACCGGCCAAAATGCGCCCGATCGGGCGACCTCACATGGCACGACACAATGCACCCGACCGAAGGATGCCACAAGGGAGAAAACGGAAAATGGGTCACCCGAACATGCACAAGGCAATCGGGTGGTCACAACTTAGCAAAACAGATATAGGCACCCTCGAATGAAACGGCCCGACCCGAACGCGCCCAGTCGGGCAACCTCACACGGTGTGACACGGTGCACCCGACCAAATGATGCCACAAGGGAGAAAATGTAAAACAGGCTGCCCAAATGTGTACAAGGCACCTGGGCAGTCACAACTTAGTAAAACTGATATGGGCGCCCTCGAACGAAACGACCTGAACTGAATGCGCCCGGTCAGGTGACCTTAGTACATGGCGCAACACGACGAATGATGCCACAGGGGAGCAAACAGAAAATAGCCCGCCCGAATGTGCACAAGGCACCCGGGCGGTCACAACTTAGCAAAATTGATATGGGTGCCCTCGAACGTAACGACCCGACCCGAACGCGCCCGATTGGGCGACCTCGCACGGTGCGACATGGCACGCCCGACCGAACGATGCCACAAGGGAGAAAATGGAAAATGGGCTGCTTGAACGTGCACAAGGCACCTAGGTGGTCACAACTTAGAAATTTGATACGGGTGCCCTCAAATGAAACAGCTCAACCTGAACGCACCTGGTTCGGCGACCTCACACGGTGAAACACGGCGTGCCCGACCGAACGATGCCACAAGGGAGAAAACAGCAAACAGGCCACTCGAAGGGATTTTGAAGGGGTTCCCCCACCATATGACCAGAAGAAGAAAATGATCATTCGAGATGCTCTGAAAGTGTTGAGGCTTCAGCAAGGTCACAAGTATTGTCTACTAACAGCTAGGAAGGCTTTCCAAAGAATTTGGTTGGCATCACTATGACACTATTACGAAATTAGAAGGGAAGAGAAAGGGAAAGGCTCAGGTATCATATGAGAGAAGGAAGCAATTGGAAAAATTGAGATCAAAAGAATTTGAGTTAGCCGAAAAGCAGCTTGCCCCAGAGATGGATAAGATAAAACTTGACAACATATTGGTCAATTTCGTTGAACCTTTATTGGTTATTCAGAAGGAGTATGAATACACCACCATTAATATCAAGGTAACGGGCCCCTAGCAGATCAAGGGCTACAAGTTAAGGTTTTTTTCTGAACATCAACATACCAAAACCATATTTACAACCAGGATATGTTTTTTTAGGAGGAGAAATCTCATTGAGATCAACATCAAGAATCCATTGCAAAAAAAAAAAAGTACAACTTGTGGTGATTCCAGATGAGCATAGTTGAATAGATACAATAGATGTCGAATGTGGAAATTATGGAGGAAAAAGATGAAATTCATCTTCCTTTTGCATTTGAGTGAGAGGAAAATCAATCATCAATGAAAATTCAAAATTTTCAACCTGATCAGCAAGATCAACCAAATTGGGGGCAGAGTTTGGGGAACCTTCGTAAGTGAATGGGGCCTATGCGATATGGCTACGAGTTATATACCCCCACAAAATCCGATATGTAAATAGTAAAAATTGTAGGAATAGGGTTAATTAACCCCACACATAGTGGAGTTAGCGCCCGAAAAGCAGCTTGCCCCAAAGATGGAGCTCTTAGCTTCAATAAAGCATTAGATAAGTTGCATGTTGTGCTCAATGAAGAAGTCAATTTTGAAAATGACAAGAAATTATTTCTGAAGATGAGGTTTTTTCCTAGAAAGATATAACTACACAGAAATAATTACACTGTTGATATAATAATAATATAATCTGTAAACAGCCTTCTCACATTCATGATCTGAGTATATAGTGAATTAGACAAAAGTAAGAAAACAATTACTTCTTCAAAGCTAATTCAAATTTGGAGGGCTTAGGGGATTGGGGGTTAGGGGTTAGGGGTTAGGGGCTAGGGTTTAGGGGGTTAAATGGGTTAGGGTTTTAGGGGTTTAGGGGGTTAAATGGGTTGGGGGTTGGGAATTAGTGTTTAAGGGGTTAGGGGTTAAGGGTTAGAGGTGTAGGATTTACAGGGTTAAATGGATTAGGCATTTAGAGGTTTAGGGGCTTAAGGGATTTAGCAGTTAAGGATTTTAGATAGGGATTAGGGGTTAAGGGGTTAAGGGGTTAGGGGTTTAGAGGTTTATGGTTTAGGGGGTTAAGGGTTTAGAGGTTTATGGTTTAGGGGTTAAATGGGTTAGGGGTTTAAAGGTTTAGGGGGTTAAATGGGTTAAGGGTTAAGGGGTTATAGGTTTAGGGTTTAGGGGGTTAAATGGGTTAGGGGTTTAGGGGGTTAGTTGGGTTAGGGTCGGGAATTAGGGTTTGAGGGGTTAGGGTTAAGGGTTTAATGGTTTAGGGTTTAAGGGGTTAGGGGTTAAGGGTTTATAGGTTTAGGGTTTAGGGGGTTAAATGGGTTAGGGGTTTTACTAGGGGTTTAGGGAGTTAAATGGGTTAGGGGTTAAGGGTTTAGGGGTTAGGGGTTAAGGGTTTAGAGGTTTATGGTTTAGGGGTTAAATGGGTTAGGGGTTTAGAGGTTTAGGGGGTTAAATGGGTTAGGGGTTGGGAATTAGTGTTTAAGGGGTTAGGTTAAGATGATAGTTTCATTGGTCTCTGTTTGTGCACATTAGTTGCTTATTCTTTGCATCTCAATGTAACAATTTTGTAAGTATTGTTGCTTGTTGCCATGTATTATTTATTTATTATAAAGATATAGGACTTAAGAGAGAGGAACCAGTATTATAGAAGAAAGAATATGTGACCAAATTATTCTATACGGAGATGGGAGATAGGGGCACCCTACCTACCTACTAAATGTCTAAACCAAATGTGGTGTAAACGTCTGTAATGGTGGTCGATGATATAAGGAGAGGATTTTATGAGGAGGCACTAGATTTTATGAGGAAGCACCTGACCCGACCCGAATGCGTTTCCCTGGGCGGCATTAGTACACGACTTGACCCAACCCACCCGAACACATAATTTACCTGGGTGCCCTCATCACACAGCCCGACACGACCCAACCCGGTCGGACATGTTCCTTGGGCGCCCTCACATGACCCAACCTGACCCGACCCTCTCTAACATGTTTCCTTGGGTGCCCTCAAGGTACAACACGACCTGACCCGACCCGACCCGAACGCATTTCCCTGGGTGACATCACACGACCCAACCCGACCCGACTCGCCTGAATGTCGAAGGCACGAGGGACAAAATGACAAATGGGTCGCATGAACGTGCACAAAGTACATGGGCGGTCACAACTTAGAATTTTTTATATGACCTCCCTCACACAATTTGACCTGAACGAGTTTCCTTTGGCACGCCCCTCAAACGGCATGACCTGACCCGCCCGAACAAAGGGTGCATGAGGGAGGAAATAGAAAAGGGATCATACAAACATGCACAAGAAACATGGGTGGTCACAACTAAGAATTTTTGATACAACCACCCTAATACGACCCAACCCGACCTGAAATGACTAGCCCGAACGCGTTTCCTTAGGTGGCCTCACACGATAGGACCCGACCAGACCCAACTCGAACCCCCCCTCTGAACACGTTTCCTTGGGCGGCCTCACACGGATCGACCTTAACCGACCCGACCTGACCTGCCCAAACGTGTTTCCTTGGGTGCCCTTAATTACAATACAGCACAGACTGACCTGACCTAACCTGAACTTGTTTCCAGCTAATTGGGCACCATCACATGACTCGACCTGACCCGTACGAATGTGTTTCCTTGGGCAGCCTCACACGACAAGACCCGATCACCAGACCCAACCCGACCTGCCCGAACGTGTTTCCTTGAGCACCATCAATAGTACATGACTCGACCTGACCCGTACGAATGTGTTTCCTTGGGTGGCCTCACACAACACGACTCGACCTGACCCGTACGAACGTGTTTCCTTGGGCAGCCTCACACAACATGACCCAACCAAACCCGACGATACGGGCGCCCCCGAATGAAACGGCCCAAATCAAATGCGCCTGGTCGGGCGACCTCACACAGCGTGACACGGCGCGCCCGATCGAATGATGCCACAAGGGAGAAAATGGAAAACGGGCAGCCCGAACATGCACAAGGTACTTGGGTGGTCGCAAAATAGAAAAACTGATATAGGTGGCCTCGAATGAAACGGCCCGACCCGACCCGAACGCACCCGGTCGGGCAACCTCACACAGAGCGACATGGCGCACCCAACTGAATGATGCCACAAGGTAGAAAACGGCAAAAGGGTTGCCCGAATGTGGACAAGGGACCCAGGCGGTCACAACTTAGCAAAACAGATATGGGTGCCCTCGAATGAAACAACCTGATCGGAACACGCCCGGTCAGGCGTGATCCTCACACGATGCAACACGATGCGCCCGAATGAAAGTCGATGCCAAAGGGAGCAAACAACAAACTAGCTGCCCGAACATGCACAAGGAACTCGAGCAGTCACAACTTAGCAAAACTGATATGGGGGCCCTCGAACGAAATGACCTGACCTGACCCAAACGCGTCTAGTCGAGCGACCTCACACGGCGCAACACGGCGCACCCGACCGAATGATGCCACAAGGGAGGAAATGGAAAATGGGTTTCCTGAACATGCACAAGGGACCCGAGCGGTCACAACTTAGCAAAATTGGTACAAGCGCCCTTGAACGAAACGGCCCAACCCAAATGTGCCCGGTCAGGTGATATCACACGGTGCACCCAAACGAATGATGCCACAAGGGAAAAAACGACAAATGGGCCACCCGAACATGCACAAGGGACCCGAGCAGTCACAACTTAGCAAAACTCATACGGGCACCCTCGAACAAATCGGCCCGACCCGAATGCCCGGTCGGGTGACCTCACATGGCGCGACACGGCACGCCAGACCGAACGATGCCACAAGGGATCAAATGGAAAATGGGCTGCCCGAACATGCACAAGGCACTCGGGAGGTCACAACTTAGCAAAACTTATACGGGCGCCCTCGAATGAAACGGTATGTCCCGAACGCTCCCGATCGGGCGACCTCACATGGCGCAACACGATGCGCCCGAACAAATGATGCCACAAGGGAGAAAATGGAAAATGGGCCGCCTGAACATGCACAAGGCACTCGGGCAGTCACAACCTAGAAAAAATTATACGGGAGCCCTCGAACGAAACGGCCTGACCCGATCGCTCCCAGTTGGGCGACCTAGCATGGTGCAACATGGCGCGCCCAATCGAATGATGCCACAAGGGAGAAAACAGAAAATAGGCCGCTCAAACATGCACAAGGCACCCGGGCGGTCAAAACTTAGCAAAACTGATATGGGTGCCCTCGAACGAATCGGCCAGCCCCGACCCGAACACGCCCAGTTGGGCGACCTCATACGGTGTGACACGGCACGCCCGACCGAACGATGCCACAAGGGAGAAAATGGAAAATGGGCTGCCTGAACGTGCACAAAGGACCTGAGTAGTCACAACTTAGAAAAACTGATACGGGCGCCCTCGAATGAAATGGACCGACCGGAATGCGCCTGGTCGGGCACCGACCTCACACGGTGCGACATGACGCACCTGAATGAACGTCGATTCCACAAGGGAGAAAACAGAAAATGAGCCGCCCGAATGTGCACAAGGCATCAGGGCAGTCACAACTTAGCAAAACTGGTACGGGCGCCCTCAATTGAAACAGCCCAACCCCAATGCACCTGGTCGGGCAACCTCACAGTACGGTGTGACATAGCGCACCTGACCGAACGATGCCACAAGGGAGAAAATGGAAAACAGGCCACCTAAACTTGCACAAGGCACCCGGGTGGTCACAACTTAGAAAAACTGATACGGGAACCCTCGAATGAAATGGCCCAACCTGAACGCACATGGTCGGGCGATCTCACACGGCGTGACAGGGCACGCCTGACCAAACGATGCCACAAGGGAGCGAATGGAAAACGGGCCGCCCGAACATGTTCAAGGCGCCTGGGCAGTCACAACTTAGCAAAACTGATACGGATGCCCTCGAACAAAACGGTCTGACCTGACCCGAACGCGCCGAGTTGGGCGACCTCACATGGCCCGACACGGCGCACCTAACTGAATGATGCCACAAGGGAGAAAATGGAAAACAAGCCACCGAAACGTGCATAAGGCACCCGAGTGGTCACAACTTAGCAAAACTGATACGAGCGCCCTTGAATGAAACGGCCCGACCTAAACGCGCCTATTCGGGCAACCTCACACCGTGTGTCACGGTGCGCCTGACCAAATGATGCCACAATGGAGCAAACGGCAAACGAGCCGCCCGAATGTGCACAAGGCACCTAGGCAGTCACAACTTAGCAAAACTGATATGGGAACCCTCGAACAAAACAACCCGACCCAACCCGAATGTGCTCGGTCGGGCGACCTCACAGTAAGGTGTGACACGGCATGCCTGACTGAATGATGTCACACAGAAGCAAATGGAAAATAGGCCACCCGAATGTGCACAAGGCACTCGGGCAGTCACAACTTAGCAAAACTGATACGGGTGCCCTCGAACGAAACGACTCGACCTTAATCTACCCAATCGGGCAACCTCACACGGTGCGCCCGACCGAACGATGCCACAAGGGAGCAAACGGAAAATGAGCCGCCCGAACATGCACAAGGCACTTGGACAGTCACAACTTAGCAAAACTGATACGGGCACCCTTGAACAAAACGGCCTGACCTGAACGTGCTCAGTTGGGCGACCTCAACGGCGCACCCGACTGAACAATGCCACAAGGGAGAAAATGGCAAACGGGCCACCTGAATGTGCATAAGGGACCCAGGCAATCATAACTTAGCAAAACTGACACGGGCGCCCTCGAACAAAACGGGTCGACCTGAACGCGCCTGAACGAACAATGCCACAAGTGAGCAACCTCACATAGTGCAACACAACGCACCCTAACGAATGATGCCACAAGAAAGAAAATGGTAAACAGGCCACCTGAATGCGCATAAGGCACCCAGGCGGTCACAACTTAGCAAAAATGATACAGGTGCCCTCGAACGAATCGGCCTGACCCAAACGCGCCCGGTTAGGCGACCTCACATGGCAAGGCATGGCACGCCTGACTGAACAATGCCACAAAGGATAAAATTGCAAATGGATCGCCCAAACGTGCACAAGGCACCCGGGTGGTCACAACTTAGAAAACTTGATACAAGCGCCCTCGAACGAAACGGCTCGACCCGAACGCGCCCGGTCAGGCGACCTCACACGGTGCGACACGACGCGCCCGACCGAACAATGCCACAAGGGATAAAATGGGAAATGGGCCACCTGAACATGCACAAGTCACCCGGGCAGTCACAACCTAGCAAAACTGATATGGGCGCCCTTGAACAAAACGACTCGACCCGAATGCGCCCTGCCGGGTGACCTCGTACGACGCGACACGGTGCACCTAACCAAACAGGCCGCCCAAACGTGAACAAGGCACCCGGGCGGTCACAAGTTAGAAAAACTGATACGGGCGCCCTTGAACGAAATGGCCCGACCCAACCCAAATGCGCCTAATCGGGTGACCTCACATGGCACGCCCGACCGAACGATGCCACAAGGGAGAAAATGGAAAACGGACCACCCGAACGTGCATAAGGAACCTAGGCGGTCACAAATTAGCAAAACTGATATGGGCGCCCTCGAACGAAACGGCCCGACCAGAATGCGCCCAGTTGAGTGCCGACCTCACACGGCATGACACGACGTGCCTGAACGAACATCAATGCCACAAGGGAGCAAATAGCAAACGAGTCGCTCGAACGTGCACATGGCACCCAGGCGATCGTAAATTAGTGTTACACTGAAAATTCTCATCCTGACATTCTACTATGTGTATGAGCTCATTATTACTCATACTTATCCCTTTGCAAGTCTAACATATCAGTTCCTCATGTCAAGCCTTGAAAATCAGAGAAATGTTCCTAAAAATCTCCTAAACTTTGGTGTCGCACTTTCTCTCTATCTTGCCTATGGTCCCGCACCTAATGTTCAGTTTTCTTGCATACCTAAACACACTTTATCTGTGTTAAAGGTGTGGACCCCTGTAAGATCAAAAAGGCGCAAGTAAATTCCAAAAATCTCAATAAAAGTGAATTCTAGAAGCTTCCAAAAAATATCTTGCGGTGATAGAACTGCTCTTATAAGGTGCATGTATCCCTTACCTTATGGAGCTAACCCCTTGATGTGAGGAGCTTATCCCTTTGAAGGAGGATTCTATCCCTTCATATTTGGAACAGAAAACCTTCTCTTTTCCACTATAAAAAGAGGCATTGGGTAGCCTCAAGGGGAGTAAAAGCTTTAGAATATTTGAAGTTAAGTGTTGTTGAGATTCATACTCAGTTGACTAAGACTTTTGTGAGGAGAGATTACATACCTCTATTCATCTTGGTTGGAGGAGTGTATATCTTATCAAAGTAAAGGAGATTCCTGCTTTAGACCCCGGGAAGTCCTGTGCAACATCAAGGCTCAGGTTGTAAGGTTTTCCTTATTTTGAAATTAATACAAATATACTCATTTTTCTTAATAAGCTTTCAGTTAATGGTTTATTTCATAGATTCCTTGATCACTGTGATAAGCATGGTTTATGATGATTTATATACAGGTGATATGTAATATTTCACTTGTTTGTGACTGCAGGTTAACGAGGAAAGCTCCTTCAAGCGCGCGAGGGATAACAACGACTTCAAACAAGTGTTGGACATACGGTAAGTCTTTTACACCTCAATAGGGCTTTTCATAGATCATATATGCTTAGAGAAATATTAGTTTATTTGGTTGCTTGTTGCTAGATACTTTTAGTACTAGGGAGATCGGTCTTGTCTGCAGGACGGATTAATCCACACAACAAATTGGCGACTCCACTGGGGAAAGAACTTGTTTTTTTTTGTTCTCTTTTATTTTGATTTGAGGAAACTTTTTTCCTGGTTTTTTATTGATAGACATCTACCTGGGTACCTTAGGTTTTCTCTGTTTTTGAAAATTTTGAGATCTTTTATGTTTTTCTCTAGTTTTTCCTGGGACCGCACTTTGCCTTTTATGCACAGTGCGGGCAGTTTTGCATCTTTGCTTGAGTAAACAGTGTGGTACCGCACCTGTTACTTCTGCAAGCCTACGGACCCTGTTAAAATTTTGAAAAACTCTAGATTTCTTTCTTTAGTTTATCTTTATTTTGATTTAGAGTTTTTGGTTTCTGCCTAGATTGATGATTGTTTCTGTTAAAAGCCTTCTGTGAATGAATCTTAGTAGTATTGGTGTTTTGAAGATTTTCTAGAAGTTTTGCGTTTTGGATTGTTTTTCACTTGGTCTTTGTAGTGATTTGAAGCATTAACTGTTTGAAGTACCTAAGATTACATTGGTATTTTTGTCTTTTTGCTAAATCTGACCTGATTGTGAAATCATCCTTTATTGAGAAATAGAGCTACCTGTTTCTTTGCAAATCTTCGAAAAGAAACTTTGTTATAGCTTTTTGAATTTCATTTTTTATAAAAACATATTTGAGTGTTTTTGATCTATTTGTTATTCTGAATGAATAGATCCTTAGTTTTCTGAATAAATAAGTAAAACATTCTTCAAAAAAAAATCTTAAAGCTTTTATTCAATTAGATTATTAAAGTTTGTAGATCTCGTAATTAGTTTTGTAGTTTTGAGTGATTTTTAAAATTTTGTAGATCTCTTTTGAAGGAAACTTGTTTTGTGGCTTCAATTTTTTGAAAGTGAAAGGATTTTCTTGTGAGCTTTGATAATTTGTTCCATTTTGAGTTATTGTTGAAAAGACAAAAATATTTTCTTTCAATTGTTCTTAATGTTCAAAGAAGGAATTGTTTATTAAAAGAATTGCATTCTCCAACTCTTTCTTAACTAGAATTTCATTGAAAGGAAATGATATGATTATCATTTTTAGGTGCATTTTTAGTGTTTTTTGGAAGTCAAGTCTTCACACCATCAGAGTTTCATTTCTGTACCCATTGACTTAAGAAATAGCTCTTAAAAGTAACGCTTAATTAAAATTCATCTAGCAATATTTTTATTTTCTAGGGCTCTTATCACCAACATAGCTTAGGCTAGTATCTTGGAGTAGGGAGTAATTAACTCTCCAAGGTAGTAAAAACAAACAAGTAGACAAATCTTGCGGTAGGAAATAAATCCAATTGTAATTTGTATAATCTAGGAAGCTTCTCTTAAAGAAGTCAATCACGAGATCATATCCAAACCTTTGAGACAATCAATTTTGTTTCATTGGGGAAGATAGAAGATTTTGCGTGCATTACAAACGGTAAACCTCGGATTAACCATTGTCGAGGAGCCTGGGGTCACTTGTCGGTAAACCTCGGATTAACCATGTCGAGGAACCTTCAAGGGGATTAAGCTTTGTTACTCTGCCCTTGCGCGTGGGATCGGATCGTAGACTGTTCCCCCAGTTATATTTGTTATTGTTGGTAACCTTAGTGTCCACAAACTTAAGATTATTTCCTAAGGTGACGGTGAAGGAAAGATATCACTGTACTTGGAGCAGACGTCAACTAGACTCACTTGAACTCTCTGGGGGTTCTCTTCACACGAGATAGTTTTGTGAGGAAACTTGTGCCAGTCTGTTTCATTAAGAAGGTTTTCAGGGTAACTGTTCCAACCGCCCTTTTTGTATTAAATTTCTACTAAGTTGGATTTCATCACCAACTAGTGTTTTTGGTATGGGAAGTTACTGTTTGTGTGTGGTTTGAACTCATAGATTTTTAAGCGTGTGATTCAGTTATTTGTTTCTTTAGAGACTTTAGGTGTTTTCATTGAAATTTTCTTTATTTGCGTGTGATTAGTAAATATTTAATCGTGGCAGAATTGTCGAGACAATCCCGGAGACTACAAGGGAAAACCCCTGAATATACACCAAGTCAGCTTGAAGGGCTTCGTGCTCTGGTATAATCTAGTAGCGGTAGGATTAAATCAACAGAAGTTGGAACTTCATCTATAGTAGTTCATCCTAATTATCAAACACCCATAACAGAACACATTCAAGAGCCGATTTTAGTTTCTGAAGTTACTGGTAGTGTTTCTCCTTCCAGTGAACTAGCTAACGAACCTAAAATCTCTGAACCTGAAACTGAACCTTCTATTTTAGAAACATCCTCAAGATTTATTACGCCAACTTCTAGCGATCCTGGTTCACCTAGGGTAAGAAATATTGTCACTGATGATCTTCCATCTGGACTAATTTCTATTGAAGAACTTACTAATCCAGACGAATATTTATCTCTTCTCGATCCCCCTTAGTCTTTAAATCTTAGGGAACGTGAATCTATTTTCTACAGCCCTATTTGAACTACTGCTTGGTATTTATCCTTAATGAATTTTTTAGAGAATCTGGGTCTTGCTTTTTCTCCACCTCGAATTCCATTTCATCCAACACCCAGAGTTTACTATCCGTCATCCATTATGGTAGGAGAGTCATCCATGTTTTCCAAAACACCGGAAGCATTTTTACATGGTGGTCCTTCTGTTCCTTCAAGATATTAGGCTCTGTCTAGTACTTTCTCGGGGGCAGCTCCTCAATCGATTGAAAACATGTTATCATTTGTTTTAAGTGGAATTAAAACTGAAACGTCAAACACAGAGAAAATATTTATGATGTCTGGTAATATTCTGAATCCGCAACCTCAAGGCAGTCAGTTACCGCCTGGAGGGAAATCTCAGGGAAATCAGTTACTGCTTGGGGGGCAACCTCAAGGTAGTTAGTTACCTCTTGGGGGGCAACCTTCAGAAAGTCAGTTGCCACCTGGGGGGCAACCTCAAGGTAGCTTTTTCCCGGGAAAAACTATGGAATCATATTATTTTGGGGGAAAACCCCAAGGACAGTACATACCTCAAGGGTATCAACCTTCAGGATAGTACATACCCCAAGGTCAACCCCAAGCCCAATATACTCCTCAGGGTCCTTATCAACCCCAGCTTCAGTACATGCCTCAGGGTTATCAACCTCAAGTTCAGTACCCAATTCAAGGTTACCAACAGCCTTCTGGTCAGTCATCTATTCAAGGAGCCGAAAATTTACCACTTACTTATCAGCCCTATGTTCAACCAGGTTATGGTCCTTACGTTCAACCTTCTACGGGACAATACCCCAGAATGAATATGGTGTGGGATCCATCCCAATATCAATAGCCTATGCAGCCTAATGTGCAGTTTCCTTTTCAACCTGGATAGCCTTTGGTTTCTGGTCCAACCCAGCAACCTGTCCAGCCTACCATTCAAATTCCTGTACCTAGTTTTGTTCAGCAGCCTACGCCTAGTACACCTCAGACTCCACCTCAAACTGCTGCAACTGCTGCAATGTCTGTTCAACCTGTAACACCTGTTTTTGGAGTATCTATAACACCGAGTTCATCTATCCCTACATCGGTACAAATCCCTCAAGTCTCTATACCCCAGTCAGGACCTTCAGTTCAGACTTCGGTTCAGATGCCTGCAGGACAAGCCGGTACAAGTACAGTTGTCACAAGTCAATCACAATTCACGTATCAACCGTACCAGGTATATCCTCAATTCGGTCCCAGTTCACAAAATCCAAGTTATCAGTATCAACCGTACCCTGGCTATACTTACCAGCAGCCTCAACAACCCTAGTTTGGTCTGGTTAATCCTGGTTTTCCGCGAGGTTACACAATTTCTAACGCAAATCCAATTCCCAGTTATCCTGGGTATCCACCTCCTAGAACTTCTTTGGCTACTCAATGTTTTCATGACCCTAACCGTCAATTACCATTTATTGCAACTTTGGATTTACCTGATTTGACGTGCCTTACGAATGATCCGATTTTCTATTATCCGTACTGGCCGCCAATGCCACATAAGTTGCCCAGTGATATACCAAAATTTGAAGGTAAGTCAGGAGAGGATCCATCAAATCACGTCATGACATATCACCTCTGGTGTGCGTCTAATTCAATTATTGATGATTCGATTCGCTTACGTCTTTTCCAAAGAACTCTTATTGGTCTTGCTGCCAAATGGTACATTGAGTTACCACGAGGCTCGTTTAATAATTTAAGTCAGTTAGCAACTACCTTCTTGACTCATTTTCAGTTGCCTGTCAGATACGAAAATGGCATGGAACTATTAACTTCACTGAAACAATCCACCTCCACATATATTTTTGATCATATTCATGAATGGTGACGTAGAAGGTGTTTGGTGAAAGTTTACATTTCGGATCAAATTTTGGCAGAATGGTTTGTTAAATTATTGTTACCCAAGATCACTAAAGATGTAGCTAAGGCTGGTGTTGTTACTAAAGAGCAAGTAATTTCTCAAGCTTAGTACCTTGACCTCGTTTATACGCAGTCAGGTACTTTACACAAAAAAATCCCCAACCTTCCAAAACAAGGTCAAATGGCTGCTGCTCCTTCAGGGTCTCATGCCGTTGATGGTATGATTGGTACAGTCAATACTAAAAGTAAGAATAAATCTTCAAAGAATTCTTCTCCTATTATAACTTTACCAGATTCCCCGAAAGGAGAATCTTTCCTCGAAATTTTTGCCGACATTCATGTCGTAGAAACATCTACGGCTAAATATAGATCCGGTGGTAAAAAGAAAGGAAAGAATAAAAACAAAAAGAATTCAAAAGAGAAAACTGATAAAAATGAATCCAATTACGAAAAATGAAAACCTCGTTATCCTTGTTACATTTGTGACGAGGATCATTTTACTAAGGAATGCCCACATCAAGCAGAGGTTGCAAAATTCGTTAAAGGTTCGCAACAACCTACTGTCTTGAAGGATCCTTTTCCAACTCAAGATAGAAAAATAGTTGGTTCCACCTCGATTGCCTCGGAAGAGCCCATTTTGATGATGTCTTATGTAAGGATTGCGACATGAGCACAATATTATGGTACTAAGAATCCTGTTGATGGTAAAGAAGTAGAATCTTATAATGCAAATACATCAACTACACCTCCTCTTGATTCTGGTCTACTACAGATCGAGAAAAAAAATCCAAACTTAATAATCAAACCACCTGCTAAAGGTGTTCTTCGTAAATCAGCTTTCAATCCACATGCAAGAGCTGCTCAGAATTACAACATTGTTGAAGACTTAGCTATTTCCCCTTCAGAAATGTCATCTTTGGAAGTGCCGCAATCATGCCCAGCACAGCGTAAATTGCTTTTGTCTTCCATAGGAGCTGTAGATATTCAGGATTCTAACCTTATAATCTTCGATTTAGAAAATAGTACACCTCGCCTACCTCACCAAATGGCTTTCCAAATTCTAGTGTTAGTAAAAAACAGACCAATCTATCGGACTGTGATTGATGAGGGAGCTTCAATGTGTATTATGTCGATTCAGTGTTGGAAATTGCTTGGTTCTCCTACACTCAACCAATCTCCGACGATTCTTAAGGCTTTTGATGGTCGAGGTTTCCACCCTTTTTGTATTTTTCAAGATTTACCCATAGGGGTCGAAGGTAAATCGTGAATCTAGATGTGGAAGTGGTTGATGCCCCTCTAGATTACAACCTTCTCCTAGGTTGTAGTTGGACTTATGCTATGACTGTTGTTGTTTCTTCGGTCTTTCAACTCATAAAATTTCCATATCAAGGAAGGATTGTTACAATAGATTAGTTAACTTATTTTTCTTCCGACCCAGCCTCTACAGAAACAATCCAGCACGTTGGTAAAGCGGATATCCCTTATAAGGATGTTGGAGTAGGTTTGATTAAAGATTTTGGTTTACTAGGAACTTTTTCCTTTCCTCCTGCTAACGTATCGCCTTCTGTTGTAACTATTCACATGATTTCGTCAGACACTGTTATGTTTGATGATCCTTGGATCGTACCTTCCGACTCCGAGTTAGATTCAATTGATGGAATGATGCCTTTGAGTTCATTTGAAATTTCATACCAGGCTGTACAGTCACTTTCTGACCCCTCTTCAACCAAAATTGATCCAATGAATGGGATCCATGAGGAATCACCTTCCATATCCAGTTCAGACACAATGGTATTTCCTGATTTTGTTCATACTGATGAGTAGATTTGTGAATTTTTGTCTGTTGATGATTCACCATGGGAAGATATACACCACCGATCTTCATTTTTACCTGAACTAGATCATTTTGAAGATGATTTCTCTTAAATTTTTACTGCTGAATATGTCAAAGAACCCCAAAATCCATTGCGAAATCCTGATTCTGAGTTAAATTTGGAAAATATTTCTCGGACGGTTCCAATTTACATTTCAGTAAAACCAAGAATAATTGAAAACATTCATATAGGTGCTTGTTGTACTGAAGATTAAATTCAAACTTATAAAGCCCTATTTCAAGAATTCCGTGATGTGTTTGCTTGGTCCTATGAAGAAATGCCAGGAATTGATCCGTCAATTGTCGTACATGAAATTAAGACTTACCTGGATGCCAAACCTGTTCGTCAACGTCTACGTCAAATGCATCCTAGAAAAGTTGCTGCTATCGAAGCAGAAGTTGAAAAAGTACTTCGTACAGGTTTTATTTATCGAATTCCCTTAACGGATTGGATATCGACTATTGTTCCTGTGACTAAAAAACAAGGAACCATACGAGTATGTATCGATTATAGGGATATTAATCAAGCTTGTCCTAAAGACAATTATCCAACTCCCTATATCGATCAAATAATTGATGATTGTGTCGGCAGTGAAATGTTTTCCTTTATGGATGGCTTTTCCAGGTATAATCAAATAAACATACTCCCTACTGATCAGCCAAAAACAACTTTTATTTTTCTGTGGGGGACATTTGCTTATTGCAAGTTACCCTTTGGATTGAAGAACGCTGGAGCAACTTTTCAAAGGGCAATGTCTTATGCGTTTCATGACATTAAACACATTGTGCAGCCATATCTCGATGATTTACCTGCTCATTCCTCGCGCAGGACCAACCACCTCACTAAATTACGAGCTATCTTTATGAGATGTCAGCATTATAAAATTAGGCTGAATCCACACAAATGTGTTTTTTGTGTAGAGTCAGGTCTCTTACTAGGATTTGTTGTTTTGAAAGCAGGCATTCGCGTCGATCCGTCAAAGGTCGAAGCCATTGTTAAATTACCTCCCCCTTCGACTTTACGCCAACTCCAAAGTTTGCAGGGGAAAGCAAACTTTTTACGTCAGTTCATTCCTAACTATGTCAAGCTTACAAAGGGTTTTACCTGGTAGCTGAAACAGAACATTCCATTCTTTTGGGATGAGATCACTGATCGATCTTTTGATGCACTTAAACACGACCCATGCACCATTATTGCATCCTCCCAACTACAACCAGGATTAAATTTTGTACCTCGCTGCTTCTCATTCCACTATTGGGATGGTTTAGTTCAGGAAGACGAATCTAACACTGAACATGTAATTTACTATCTTAGTCAGAATCTGCATCCGACCGAGATCAAATACACACATGTGGAGAAATTGGCATTGGCAGTTGTTCAAGTTGTCTAAAGATTTAGACACTACATCTTGTTACGTAAAACCATAGTAATTTCTGATTGCAACCCTATGAAGTACATTTTAACCAAAAAATTGCTAGGGGGCAAGTATTCCAAATGGATAGTCATCCTGCAAGAATTTGACTTGGAGTTTGAAAAATTCAAGGCAAAGAAATCTTTGGTATTTGCAAAACTGATGTGTGATTTCCCCTCTACTGATACTGAAACTGTGGTAGAAGAGCCCATTGTGGACGAATCTCTATTTCTTATCAATACTCTCAATCCATGGTATGGAGATATTATTGTTTATCTCCAAACACAACTTTTCGGCCTGAAATATCACGATCTTAGCGACAAAAAATACGCTTCCAATCCTAAAAGTACAATATTATTGGTGATACACTCTATCATCGTGGAGCAGATTCTGTTTTTCGACGTTATATTATTCATGAAGAAGCTGAAAAGGTTTTAAATGACTGCCATTCTGGAGCATGTGGCAGTCATATGTCTTGGTATGCCATAGCCTAAAAGATATTGCGCGCTAGTTATTTATGGTCGTCGTTATTCGAAGATTGTATTTATGCAGTCCGAAAATGCCACAATTGTCAACATTTTGACCATAAGATGCGCGGAACACCCTCTCCTCTTCATCCCATAATTGCTGTTGTTCCTTTCACAAAATGGGGTATCGATTTTATTACATGTAACCCTCACTCGGCCAGGGGGCATGCATATATTATCTTAGCAGTAGATTATTTTACTAAGTGTGCCGAGGCGATGCCTACATTTGCGGCTAATGGCAAGACTGCTGCAACTTTCGTATTCAATCACATAATTGCTAGGTTCAGTGTTCCTCAAGCCATTATTACAGATCATGGAAGTCATTTTCGGAATTTCATGATGACTGAAATGACAGATCAACTTGGCCTGCGCCATGATAGTTCCACTCCGTATTATCTGCAAGCTAATGGTCTGGTTGAAGCCATAAATAAAGTTTTAGTCACCATGATTAGACGAATTATTGGTATTCACAAAACGAATTGGCATTCCATGTTGTTTTCAACACTTTGGGCATATCGAACCTCAGTAAAAAAATCAACTGGTTTCACTCCCTTTCAACTCGTTTATAGTTTGGAAGCTGTGTTGCCGATTGAATGAGAAATTTCGTCACTGAAAGTAACCATAGAATTACTCCTAGCTACGTCTGAAGAGGAAAAACGTTTCTTGTACGTGGCTCAGCTAGATGAGAATCGACGAAATGCTGCGATAGCAAACGAGGCTCATGTTAAATGAATAAAAGCTCAATATGATAGAAGTGTTACCCCTCAAAATTTTTCAAAAGGAGACCTAGTATTAGTTTATGATCAAGCCAAAAATAAGCTAGGAGCTAGGAAATTCATGCCCATGTGGCATGGTCCTTTCATTGTTAAGCGAAAGCTAGCAAAAGGGGCCTATGAGCTGATAGATTTTGACAGTGTCCCTTTAGATAAACCCAAAAATGGACTTTATCTGAAGAGATATTATGCTTAAACTTGGTGTGGAGATTTTTTATTAGATTAGATTTCTTTACTGTTGGTGTGTCTTAGATTAGAAAAGCCTGCCCAGTTTAGAAGTGTGTTTTTTATCACTATTCCTACTCATCTGAGTTTTACTCCTGATATTGCAGATGTCAACGTCTCTACAAACCTACATTGGTTTTGCTGATGGTGCTTGTCGTAGTACACGGAACATTTCTTCCGTAGCTTGGGTTATCTATTCACCCTTTGATGAGTTAGTATCCATGCATGGGGTAAGCCTTGGTCAAACAACGATTAACATTGCTGAGTATAGTGCAGTGATTGAGTTATTATCTGAATCCATATCATTTGGAATTCAGAGTTCAATTGTTAGGTTGGATTCTGAACTTGTTGTATTACAGCTTAACAGGGTTTATGCCATTAGGAATCTAGTATTATTACAGTTATTTTTAAGAGTTCATCTCTTGGAATGTGAGTTTGATTACATTGAATATCAACATATTCCAAGACATTTAAATACATTAGCAGATGCAGTTTCTTCTAGTATGATAAATCGACATTTGCAATGATCAAAACAATGAAACAAACAACATTCATAATATGTACACAGATAGCCGGTAAATAGTGATATATCATAGTATAGAAGTGTTTTCAAAAAATATACATCGTCTTCGATCATAGGTTGGAAAAACCTTATGATCGGAAAAATGATAACACAAAAGTCAAAAATATGAGTCTACAACACGATCATCCCATCACTGATGGTGATCACGATGAAAGACCACTGCTCGGGCCACCCTACAAAGGAACCTTCTAAAAGGTCCTGGAACACCAATCACATATCTCTGCAATCTGAGTGGAATCTCATCTATGTCTTTCTCTGGAATATCTAGAGTCAGACGCTCTAGATATTGCTCTAAATTAGACAAGAATTATGTTGATTGGCCTACTGGGCCTAGTGTGGCTGCAACTGGTTGTCTTCTGTCGTAAGGCTGGAGATGGGCTAGTCGCCGTGGGCCCACATCTGTATTCAAAAAAAAATTGTTTATTAATTGTCAAGACGATCAAAAATAATAAAAAATTAGAATTTAGAACTTGTTGAAAATGATTTTACCTGATTCATCCCACTGTTCCCCTGCTGGGAGAGTCATCTCCCGATCACTGCGGAAATCTATCCCGGGGTATGGAAAGTCCTCGATGACAAAAATTTGGCGGTCCAGCCAACGAAAATATGAAGGAGGAAATTGAACAATCTCAGCGCTCTCAATACCATGATGGGCCATCAATACAACCCAACGAACCATCCTAGGTTCTCGGGGTCAACCAACATCAACAGGAATACTCTGTGGAGCCAACATGGGGATCCTCTCTAGAGCAAAAGTGACCATGATGGATCCATATCCAAATTTATTTAGTTTGCCATTTTTCGCTCTAGTTAGTTGCCCTTTTACATTGGCCAACACAGCTTCACACCAATTGAAAATGGTGCCTTGAAAACAGTCCACAGCAATGCGCATCTGGGAACCGGTAGCCACATGAAGTGCAGCACTGCCACATAGTCTGGTAATAGTAAACGCAATAACTTTCAGGTCGGGACGGATGATAGTTTTTATATCAATCCGTTTGTCCCTGGGGTCTGATGTTAGTATGAATCTTTCGTTGTAAAATATCACTTTAGCTACGAATAAAAAATAGCCCTAACATCGATTATGGCTGCAAAATATATAGCCCTAACATCGATTATGGCTGCAAAATATCTTTAAGTTTGCTGCACAAATTTAGATCTAAGCATAAAAGATATTAAGCAGATAAAATATAATATGGCTCCATGCATTCAATGGACAAGACAAGAAATAATAAAAGAATTTTATATTATATTAAAGAATGGGGCACCTGAGAGGAAAACAAGAAAGGTGTTTTCCGGTTCTCCTCAGTGGGATGGGTTCTTGAAATTCCTCAGTGTTTCAGATCTAACATTCCTCTCTCTTAATGGTGTAGAAAAACAAACATGGAACTCAATGGGAGTTCACAAAGAAAAATGGAAAATGGTGACCAAGAGCAGATCCAGAGTGATCTAATGCAATGAAGGTGACTAATGAATGGGGAAAACCCTTCTATTTATAACAAAATATTGGGGTGTTCTAGAACTCGGTGCATGAATAAAATATTATTAATCACATTCTAGAATCACCTTTTAGGAATATTTTATTATATTTGTTGGAGGGAAAAGGTCTTTTGACTTGGGTCAATTCCTTTATTTATAAACAATAAATAAATAAATGATTTATTTATTATTTTAGGGAGATGATGGGAATATAATTAAATAAATAATGATTTATTTAATTGTTTAAAAATGATTTAGTCAAATTTAACTAGGAATGTTATTAAATAATGATTTAAATAACTTGTTCTTAGGAAATAATTAAATAAATAATGATTTATTTAATTAATTTTCTTGTTTTGGGTTAAATATGACCAGGAAATATGGACCAATGTTATTTTACATGGTGAAAGCAATTTTACTTAGGGTAAAATTGGTCTTACATGGTGTACTTGGGTTCATCTAATGATAATGAGTTAGATGACCAAAAAAATGGTGTAATAGTTTGCCCCCCGACGTACGAGTGTTAGGAGAAAATCGTATGACCGAAGTACGTTGTAAGAACTCAATCACTAGGTATCAAAAGGGAAGTGAGAGAGAGGAATGTAAGGTAGTCTAATGTGCTAGAGGACTAGACCCTGAGGAGATGAGACTTACAGGTGCAACAAGTCTCTAGGTGATGAAGTGGTACCAGTGTTAAAGGCGGCGGGGGAGGCATACCTATGCCCGTCGAGACAATAGTACAAAGAATAAGGCGCCCGAAAAACCACGGAATGCAATAGTGAAGCATATGCTGGCCTAAACATGAGCCAGATAAAAAAAATGATGAATCCCACATACATGTGATGCCTGGAATAATCTTCAGGACTTATACAAGGAGATTTTAATACATGAGATACAAATACACCCAAATGCCCCCTACACATGGGGAAGGGTTCGCAACATCGGACTGGTACATGCAAATCGAAGAGGCGCTGCAAGTGGTTGGGGCCGATATCATCAAAATGAGAGGAGCTGCATCAAGGGAGGAAATGAAGAAGTCATCCGGGCATGTGGGGGGCTACCTGCAGGGCCACCCCCTCATGAGGGTTGAGACATATCACACATGCCTGGGAATCACCAATAGTTGTTGCTGCATCACTGGACCGTCAAGTTTATAGATCACGATCATGTTGAGAAGAGATCGAACCAAGGTACACTGCCCCCTAGACCTGGCTTCTAGAGTAAATGAGTTGATGTTGACAGAAGTAGGTCTGCCATGGGTGAGGCAATAAGGGAACCCCAACTAAGGCACGAGGTAAAATAGTAGAGCGACGAACAGATAGACACTAATGACGATGATGGAATGAGGGATACGGAGGAGTGGTTGGGAAACATCCCTTGTTAGAGCATAAAGGGCATGAATGGCGTGGCAGCGATTGACACAATATCATGAGGGATAGGGGAAAAGGGTACTGAAGGCCATAATGTGTGACACGAGAGAGGGACCAAGCAAGAAAGGGTACAAAGGGACTCGGGAGAGACTCCATGAATGCGATGATGACTCAATTCGGATGCTCTAAACAAGGGCGACTCGATGGTGCTGCCTCATAGTAAAGGCCCAATGGGGGACCATAAAAACATGAGTACAATAGGGTATCTCACGACGAAAATCAACACGAACATGGACAAGTAAGGAGGCAAAGTGGTGCCCCCAGTACAAGTGTTGTAAGTGAGGAAATTCGATTTGGAGGAGAGGTGAATAGACACTTCGTCGACACAATGGGTCCTGGTGAAATATCAAGGTACTAAAAACTAACAGGTACCTAGAGCTCATGAACAGGCCAGGTTGCACTTTTTGGGGTTTGTGCTACGACCTGGGTAGCAGGTACTGGGTAGAAAACTGCGACTTGTCACAGGGAATGACCTGAAAAGTGCGACCTATCAGAGAAAGGGGGTTTCAGTGCTGTTTTTGGCTGAGATTTGGGATTTTTATGGTTGAGGGACCTAGGTGCCCCCAAGCATGTTGTGGTCATGCAAAAATGTATTTAGGAAAAGGGGGAGCTAAACATATTTTAATGATGTGGTGCACCATTTGTTTTCGTTATGGTTATGCAGCTTGAGAAAGGAAATGGAGGATTGCCAATCTCTTGTAGTACTGCATATATGAATCAAATGGACTTTAATTTTTTGGGTTGGCATACTTGGTGTCACTATCTCAAAGAGAGGATTTGGAGATAATGAACTAGTTCTCTCCTAGAAAACCTATAGATTGGTCAACAACAATGTCTAAGAAACTGGGTTGTTGATGGAAGATGAAGGAACGATAAGGGGTATCATCCCTAGAGTGATTTGAAGTGATATGGGACTCTAGAGGTTCTTCGAATTGTGGAAGAAGAATGGTACTAAAATCAGCACGACTAGATACACTAGGAGAGTTGTGGAGAATTTCTGCTCTTAGTCTCTCACATATGGGTGCCCCCTTACTCAAACATTGGGTTTCAATGGAATTCCAAAAGGTGTATGTGGTGTGAACACATGGGGTCGATGTAAGGGGGAATAGATAAAGTCAGGGGAGATGATTCTTTCCATAATGTCATCATCGTGATAGAAGATGGGGTGATTGGTGGAAGAAAGACCACCTGAACTCATCATCATGAGAAGAGAGGTTCACATGCGCATCGTCACAAGGGGTGACCGAAGAGTAGGTAGATAAAGGATCTACCGATGTTGAGCCTAAGGTGATCGCGGAAGGAAGGTCAAGCGAAACAACAGGGGAGGATTCAGAGGGAATGTTCCCCGAGGGTCTCATGGATGATGATAGGTAGAAAATGGTGGACGAAGGCTCCGTCATTGTGACATCAGGAGGGGGAATGTCAATGGGAGCAGTCATGTCTGGTATTTCTACCGAAGCAAAACGCGCAAAGAGGGGAGAGGTGGACTCGTTGCGCTTGGCCTCGAATTGGAAGACCGCGGCTAGAGAGGAGCGGAAGTCGTCGAGGCGGGGATAAAGGTGGGTGTAATGGCCATGGATATCACACAAAGCACAGGGGTGGTTGGTGTGAATATCCTTGGGGTTCTTGGCTGCAGTCGCGGAAGGAACAGAGGCTTCCGGGACCATGGACTCAGGGAACGCGACTTTAACCATGGGTTGGATACGAGGCAACTCGGGACAAGTATGGGTGGGATGACCGATACCATCACACAAGGCACAAGGCTTGGTGGGTGGGGGAGGGGTAGGGTTAGGGGCGGTGGCCTTGTTAGTGGATGCCCCCTTGCGAGTTTTTTGTTTCTTGCCTGTAGCTGTCGCAGCATTAGGAGGGTTCTGCGAAGGGGCTAGGGGCACTATGGTGGTGGAAGGAGCGAAGGGAATCGGTTGCACTGGTGTCACGGCTATGTATGGTTTGGGGTGGTCGGGTGGGGTCTCGGTTGGAGGAGTAAGATACCATACTGTAATTCCCAAGGCTAAATTAGGGAGGGAAAGGGTGGCCATGACGGGAATCGAATAGACGCCAGGGGGGGGGGGGGCAAGGAAAGGTATTTGACCGGTGGGGTAATGACCAGGGGGGATGGCTCCCATATGGTGGAGACCTGGGGGAACCGACTCGGGAGGGTAGGGAGGTTCCTGAGTGTGAGGTGGATGGGAAGGTCCAGGCAGGAAAGGTTCAGTCGGCTAAGGCAAAGGGCTAGCAGCAGGGTGCGGCAGACGAGGGTGAGGTTGCTGACTAGTCGAAGTAGGCTGCGGAAGGGAAACCTGAGACGATTGCATCATGCAAACATTTGCCAAGTTGGGATCAGAGACAGGAGGAGGAGGACCTAGGAAATTTCCAAGCAATGAGGAGTCTTTGTAGACGCCAGGGGAAACACTGGTCAAAGAATCAACCATTTGCTTGTTGGTGACAATAGAGATGGTGGACTCAGGGGAGGTCTGAGATTTGGGGTCATATGTCAGTTGGTCAATGGTGACAATATTTCCATTATGAGGGAAGAACATCTTGCGGTGGACTGCGGATGGGATAGCAGACATGGAATAGGTGTAGCTACGCCCCAAAAGAATGTTATAATCAAGAGGGGCGTCGATGACTTCAATGTCAATGCAAACAATCTTGCCCGTAAGAGTGATAGGACAGTTACGAAAAAGGCCAATGGGCTGGGAGGCGTGGCCATCCCACGCTCGAAGATTGATCATGGGAGGGGCCAACTCAGGAGATCCGAGTTGTTTCCAAACCAAAGCGGTCATCACACAAGTGGATGCCCCCTCATCAATGATGCACCGGGAAATGTTAGCGTTCCGGATTTTGACTGGGATTTGGAAAGCTACGGAAGCAGGCAGAGGAGGAGACTCTGACTGATGGGCATCGAAAACAATCAATTGGTCATCTGCGGGATCTACAGCACCCAGGGCAGATAGTAGAGCTTTTCTTTGAGAGGGGCACGACTGGAGGAGTTCCAGCGTTGAAATGGCAGCAGGAGATTGGGCCAGCTCATCTACTATGCTATATGAATGGGAAGCTTGGTCAAAAGCAGCATTGCGGCGGAATGGACCCTTAGGAATCGTGGTATGAACCTCGGCTTTGGGCGGAGGGAGATGCAAGGGACCATTAGTTGTTGAAAGAGGCTCTGTAGAACCTGAAGAAGGTGACTCAGGGACAGATGGAGCAAGAGGCTGAGGGTACGGACAGGACTGAGTTTGAAGGTTAAGGTCGACGGTTACCGGTTGGTCAGAGTTCACCATGAGGATCTGGTAATCATAGGTACCAGATGGAGGATGGTGAGTGGGTACCGGTCCGTGAGGTGGTTGTGTAGCCACAAATCCCTGCTGTGCACCCACCTGCTCTTGAGGGGGCGGTGACTGTTGTTGCGGGGGTTGAGAAGACCAGGGAGGTGGGGGTGCGAATGCTGGAGGAGCTAGAGCACTAGGCTGTGGATATGGATGAGAATGAGGTTGGGAAACAGTGTGGTAAACCGGAGGTTGGGCAGAAAGAGGAGGCATGCCGGATCCTGGATGCGTGCTACCAGGAGGGGGAGAAGTGCAGGGGGAGGTGCCTCCTCCCCCAGGAAAACCATAGTTCATGGGAGGTTGAGTGGATGGATGAGAGAGAGCTCCAACAATACTGTCAGCGGCATGAGGTGCCCCCGGTGTGTTAGTGCCACCAGGTCTGGGGAGGTCAGGAAGGATGGTATAAATATAACTAGATTGAGCATAGATCAGGTCATATTTCAAGGCTATTTGGAGGGCGGCTTCTTCGGTTTGAGGGAAGTGGGATGCGACATCTTTTCCAATGGGAGGTAAGAGAGAGTGAAGGAACCAATCCATATAGACACGGTCTTCGAAGGTAGGGGCTTGACATAGGCTCTTTCTTCTCTGCCATTCTTTAACATGATCGAATAGGCGGGTCGTAGACGATTGACGGAAAGAAGTCAAAATTTTGATACCGGTGTCATAACGAGGGGGAAGCTAGAAATAAGATAAGAAGGCGCGGGCAAGGGTCGCAAAGGTGGTATGGGAAGAGGTGGGATGGTCAACATACCACTTAGAAGCTTCGCCAGTAAGCGTGTGTTGGAACAACCGAAGACGGATGGAATCATCGGTAATAGAATTGGATGAACACCACATGTGGAAAGATCGGATATGGTTGGAGGGATCTTCACTAGCAAGGCCTTCGAACTTGGGAATGTCGGAGGGGAGCTTGATTGGCATAGCAGGCCAATTGACATCATGGCGAATAGGATCATTAATCAGCTGATTGAAGTAGGAGAGACTGAGACCGGCCATATAAGGAAGCAACGGGGCAGTCGAGGTAGGTCCCGTAGTGGTTCCACTAGAAACGGACCCAGCGGTAGAACTGGGGTTAGGGCTAGGTTCTGAGCTAGACATGGTGAAGGTAAGAGAGGGAGAACCAGAAGTAGGGGGAGAACCTGAACAATTAGAGGAACAGTCAGAGTGCGGACTCAGGGGAGGACTTACTCGATGACGATGAGAAGGAGGAAGTCGACCAACCGAAAATTGAGGTTGAAGGCCAAGAAGTCTCCGAGACAAACGCTTTGGAGGCGTAATGATGACGGGAAGAAGAGAAATCGATAAGGGCAGGGGGGGCCAAAATCAAGTGAGGTCAAGGGTAGAGAGGTGCAGTGACAATTGATTTTAAAGTCTTTGCCAGGCGGTGTTAACCAGGCGCTTCTTCGCTTAGGGTCAGTGTGTGGCGTGCGTTAATTTTAATTGTTTAAACCTAGACGTTTTGAGAGTAAAAGAAAAAGTGTGCTACGTAATGGAAAAGAAATCTGCAGTAAATAAGACTAAAAGAACATAAAATTAACAACTAACGATGCAGCAATCTAACCCAAAAAGGCGGGTCTCTCAAAACTAGTCTACAAGAGGGAAAAAACTAGGCAAAGCACGCTAAAAAGATGCCAATAGATCTAAGGTCTAGAGGGAATGGGATCTAAAGGGTAAATCTGCTGAAAAGTGGTGTAGAGAACAGCAAAGAGGCAGAGGCAAGGTTGCTGCTAAAAAGGAGGAGATCAGCTAAAGATAGAAGAGACAAGGCGGTGGTCTTAGAAATGAACCCAAACAAAACGATATGAGGTGGTTTTGAGAGGGAGAAGAGTTGATCTAAAGGGATCTGAAAAGGAGGTATTAGATCAAAGAAAAAGAGGGCTGAAACTCTGGAAATTCAGACTTCTGAAACAGTAAAGACTCGTCCACAAAAAGTGAAGGGTACTAGAGCCCTAAGGGGCAAGATTCCCGCTTATTTGAGTGAAGCAGATCAGAAACAGGTCCAAACGGGCAGAGACAGAGGCTGGAAAACCCTGACAGAAGCTTCAAACAAACCCAGAAAAAGTGCTGAAAAATTTGCAGAAAAAGTGCAGGTCGCAGGTTATGACCTGTTTTCAGTCCAGGCCGTAGGTTTGGGGCAGAAAAGTGCGTCCTGAGGCTCAGGTCGCAGTTTTTGGGCCGATAAGTGCGACCTGCAGATCCGGCTCTCTTGGCGGCAGATTTCAGAAAAAATTGTTGTCTCAGCTGCGGCTGATGTCTGTCACCTGCACAATAAGGCCAGAAACACATGGAAGTTAAAAATTTGACTATTTGAGGGTTTTAGGGGTGAAAACACCATAAAAATAGGAAAAATAGAAAATGGGAGAGAAACCCTAGGGTCTGAAATAGCTGGATATGCAGGAATATATAAAACGACAGCAATCGCAAAAGAAAACCCATGTGGAGTCGCCAATTGTTAGTATAGATCTTTCGTCGTAAAAGATCCCTTTAGCTACGCATAACAAATAGCCCTAACATCGATTATGGTTTCAAAATATCTTTAAGTCTGCTACATAAATTCAGATCTAAGCACAAAAATACATTAAGCAGATAAAATATAGTATGGCTCCATGCATCAATAGACAAGGAAAGGAAAAAATGTTTAAAAGAATGATTTGTATTATATTAAAGAATGGGGCACTTGAGAGGAAAACAAGAAATGTGTTTTCCGGTTCTCCTCAGTGGGATGGGTTCTTGGAAGTCCTCAGTGCTTCAGATCTGGAATTTCTCTCTCTTATGGGTGTAGAACAACAAACATAGAACTCAATGGGAGTTCATAGAACAAAATAGAAAATGGTGACCAAGAATAGATCCAGAGTGATCTAATGCAATGAAGGTGACTAATGAATGGGGAAAACCCCCCTATTTATAATAAAATATTGGGGCGGTCTAGAACTTAATGCATGAAGAAAATATTATTAATCGAATTCTAGAAGCACCTTTTAGGAATATTTTATTATATTTGTTGGAGGGAAAAGGATTCTTGACTTGGATCAATTCCTTTATTTATAAATAATAAATAAATAAATAATTTATTTATCATTTTAGGGGAATGATGGGAATATAATTAAATAAATAATGGTTTATTTAATTATTTATGGATGATTTAGTCAAATTTAACTAAGAATATTATTTAAATAACTTGTTCTTAGGAAATAATTAAATAAATAAGGATTTATTTAATTAATTTCTTTGTTTTGGGTTAAATATGACCAAATAAGTTATTTTATATGGTGAAAGCAATTTTACTTAGGGTAAAATTGGTTTTACATGGTGTACTTGGGTTCATCTAATAATAATAGGTTAGATGACCAAAAAAATGGTGTAACACCTGTTGCAACAC